>JAQFXM010008357.1:0-10761 GCA_034693345.1 Entomobrya multifasciata | reverse complement strand
TGTAAATGAGGTTGGTGTAAAAGATGTTGCTCTTATGTACTTATGGCAAATGACGGTTGGTCTTTTGACGTGTAACCGGTGTGGTGTTGCACAGTGTTTGGCAGGTGTGAGTGACCGAGCATAAAACCTGGTTGTGGGGGGATGATGATGATGATGACGAAGGATTGAGTTTACCAAAAATATTGTTATATATTATCTACAACACTATATACTACACAATACAATGTAATGTGACTACATTTACCGTAAGCTGTGTTTGTTCATTCACATATACCCCTCCAAGGCTCAAACCTCTGCAGGTATACATCTCAAATGACTGACTGAGATCACCGCATAAATGCATCAAATAGATCTCTGTTAAACCACACAACATAGTAAAAATAAATGCAAAAATCATGATTTAATAGGATGTATATGTTATGATTTTAATGCACAACAGAGTACGTTCAAAATATTATTTGGTATTTTGATACGAACATGTCGGATTCGTCTCTGCCGCACCAAAATATCAAGTGTTGGTATCCGCCATCATCGCCATGAAATAAATCTGAATCTTATGTCTGAATGCCCGAATGCTTCTGACAGTTCTACCATATTATTCATTGCTTTTTGTGCTACTGATGATAATAATTATTACCCCCAGAGCAAAATACGATCAATTGTCAAGTTTTTTACGCAAAAAAATGTTGTGGTATATAACGATGTGCTTAATATATTGTGGCATACATGTAGAGCGGAGGAATGCGAAAAAAAAATTATTCCTAACTCAACACTGATTGATCCCAGAAACAATGTGTTCTGTCAGGTTGCGTTACATTGTTGAGGACGATGGGATGCGAGATGAAGTTACAGGTTGCAGTGGTATTTCCGAAACACTATAAAGGTGATGATTATTACAATCAATATGTTTTAAGTCCTTTGGCTGTATAACTATATAGATTCTTTATTAAATCAAATAAGGACCACATACCCACGAAAGCATTTGAACTGCATGAAAAAACGTAAAATGATTTCCTCATTCTCATTCAAGTGCGTGTGCAAAAATCGAAGTGATGAATTGATGAGTTGAAAACATGTTTAAAATCTCTACTAACCTGATACCTGTACGCATACCTATCTTTTTGAAAATTTTGAACCAGGCAAAAAATATGAATGAGACTATTACAGTTTTGATGAAACAAATTCAAATTGTAATTCAGCCGGTCAAATAAATATGTATGATAACTTGATTTTTTGTATATAGTCTATATTATAAACCGTATTGTGTTAATAATGTAATCATGCATGCCTTCAAATACACAGAGATGTGAAATATTTTATAAAGCAAATCTTGCATTAACATAAAAGTTGTAAAGGAATGAAGTTCAAGTTAAAGCTCAAAAGGAATGTATTTACATGTGCCGAAATAAGGATTTATGTTTACCAGTTTGTTAATGTGTATAATGTAAAAGGGCTAAATATATTGAATTAAACAATTTAAAATCTAACGCAACGTATGCATAAGTATAACTTGTAAACTATGTACACACAGATAAACATAGTGTTAGCTTCATATTTCAATGTAGCATGAAAAGCGTCCAACAGCAAAAAAAAGTTGGTAGTTTCCGCTATTGCCTCAACTTTTAAGTGACATGACAAATATCAGAAAAACTTAATATTGCAAGATGAATGTGCGTAACAAAAAGCACGTAACGTTAATACTACTAAGGTGTATATTGAGTATATATGCATTTTTGTATATGGTACAATAAATGCCATAGGTATAAAACGAAAGCAACAGGGTTTAAGGATTTTTTGGTAATTTAATACAACCGTTCATTGTTGTTCCCCCACCACCTGTTTGGTTTGTAGTAGTATGACGCGTTCAAGAGAGATGCGGAAAGCTGCAACGCATATTGTTGTACATCAAACACGGTACACGGTGCAAACTGGTTAAAAATCTCTGATACGATTCCATGCAAGTTGTAACGTAAGTCAACAACTTGAAAGAGCTTTAACTGTTTTCGAAATTTTTACACTGGTGCTTATGGTACAACTTTGAAAAGGGGTAGGTAACTGTCATAGTACGTGATTCAACTCTTACCTGTGTGCTGCCTAAACCATTCGGTTGTTTTTTTACACGAGCAGCAAAAGAAACAACGTTGGTATGATCTGAAAAGGTAAGTCAGTATAAAAAAAGATCCACAGGTTGTATTGTTGTGTTTATGCATGAAAAATAGTAAGGAGATAGGGGTGGTAAAATGTATATGCACTTGGCTTTTACCTGTATTAAATGTAGGACTAGTTCTCTCTCTATCTGTTTTCAAAGCATTGTTGTGCGTTGCAAATAGCTGATAATATTATTTTCACATGTTCATGTATCCATATTTCAAACAATATGATGACATATGTAGCAGTATCGCTCATAAAAAGCCGTGTTGTAATACACATTTTATATGGTTCGCATATTAAGTTGTGTGTGTAATGTATTGTATTCTGATTGTTATAAGAAGCTGAAAAACTGAGCTTAAGTTACAAACTACAATGCAACCTACTTCACCATTTTTAATACCGAGTTAGTTAGTATATGTGAGAGTGACGAGGAGGAACTGAGGTGAGCAGTGAGCATAGACCACTTCTCCTTTTTACACTAACTGCATATATATTGGTTAGAATACTTGCAAAATGATGAAGTAATGTAATAAAGGTAAGAGATAATCAACGCAACAGTGGAACACAGACACAGGACGTTTTCATGCATAAAAATAATATTTTTACCAACTCCCTCGAAATGCACCTGGCAAATGCAGACAGACATCGTATTATTCTACCTTTATTCTATTCAATGGCTAGTTAAAGTGAGGGTGGCTGGCGAGTGTTCTTTTTTGAGTGGTGATGATGAGTGAGGATATGAGGAAAACGAAGGAAGGAAGCCCATTGAATGCCGGTTGCTCTTAGATGGTCATACCAGGTTCACGTATTTATTACTTGGTTGGGATCCATCGCAGCCTGTGCATTTTATGACAGGAATTTTTGGTGACTTATTAATCCCACTTACGGACATATATATTAGTGTGTTCTTCTATGCCACACATTTCCGTAACAAATTTATGGTTGTGTTCTAAATTTAAGTGTTGAAATTCATCAATCAACTTTACAATCATTATCTTTTGAGGCTGAGACCAAAATATCTAAGATGTAACCAAGTAAAAGTGACACGAGATACTTGGGACTTGGGCATTTCCATGCAATGCGTTGTTAATTAGGTGAAAGAAAGTGAAACAGTGATGTAAGGTGACTGTGCATCGCTTTTTTGTAGCCCATTTAAACAAAGTGAAAGGAATGTCTACGTGGGAAACCAGTTCAGGAAGAAACAGTTCCGCGGAATATAGGATAATTAAAAAATATTCCGTTTTTAGTGATAAAATATAGGATCTACTACATCAGTAGAAACACACGAAATGTTGTGAAAGTGAATATAGTGATTTAATCCGTAATCAACATTTCCCAGTAATTCATAGGATTTTTCTGCCTCTAGAAATAAAACTTCATTGGAAAAGGTATATACAAAAGTTTATTCTTTTTGATTAACGGTTGATTGTCGAAAGGCTAACCCAAATAGATATTATAATAGACATTATGAAATATAACGAGTGGTTTATTGGGTGATTTGGATATGTTGGGAAAATCATTATCCTAGCGTCCAAGAACAAGAGCCAATCAATAGTTTTATGATAATAGTGCTTGTTAATCACAACCAAATTCGTTGTAATTGTGACTTCACACTTGTGACTTTGCTTGTTTGTGAGCATTATAATGCATAGTGTTTATATCGATTCCAGGTAATTCTAAACGGTTCTCGGAATACATGGATATACACATATACTTGTCTCCCACTTCAAAATATGTTTCAACTCAACTGCCTTTCAATTTAAAGGTTAATGGTTGGTGTGTAGATGAAATAATACTTTGCTGAAATTTGGAGCAAATCTATATTGAGACCAAATTTTTTATTGAAATTATATTCAAAGTACATTTTTGAAATAATGAAACATACTCTTCATAAGTAGCATAACTCATCCCATATTTGAGTTACATTTTCTTCATTATCTCATCTCCGTGTATATATTTTATGCTTATACCTTCAATGAAGGTATAAATTTTATTTTTGTATCATTAAAAATTGTATTGTAACTTTTGATGTGCTACTTTATGCAATTACAAACGAGGAGCATTCATTTTTAGGATAACCAAAAGCAGAGCACAGCCTTAATTTCGTGGCTTCACTCCAATTTAAGCTTGTACTTCAAACGTAACTGTGTAGAAAGTACAAAAAAAAGCAGTTGCAATAATTTCATAACAATTTCATCTTCGTATGTTTGCGCTCATCATTTTCGAAATATATATGTATATATATGTGCTCTGCTACGTGAAATTTTAATCTGTATAACAAGTGAACAAGACAACAAATTTAAAAAATATTATTATTAAACTACACACATAGTATGTACGTAAAACCCGAGCTCTTCCTACTTCTCCACCCTCGCTCCCATCAGCACGCATTGCACACCACATCATATCGTTGATCTTCACCAAGCTGTAAAAGATCTTATATGCTTTTTATACGTGTTTAAAGCGTAAGTTCTAATTTTGCGAGATTTGCAAGTCTCTCTGCTAGTGTTGAGGTTGATGGCTATTTAATACACTAGGCAGGTACGCTTTTTGGCATATATGTAACTCGGATGAATTTAAAGGCAAAACTACAATGACAATTAGCTTCAATATCTGTCAATTACTGAAAAATAGACAACCTTGGTTTAAATCGAGTATTTTGATTTTAAATCTTGCAATTCCAATGTCATAACTTTTTAAAGGGAGCCAAAAACTATTCTAAAATGCATTTAAAAAATCTTAAAATCTTGAATTTATAATGGTTTTTGATAATAAAATTAATAATGAATGGAATCCACAGAAAAGAGCTATCATGAAATTGAGAGAGAAAATGTATTTAGTATTTAGTTAGGCACATAAATAAATTCTCATCTCATTCTATTCTAAGTCTTTCTCGCTGATTTTCTCTGTATTGCTGGTGCAACCGGGCGGAAGTTGTAGATTAAAACATGCAAGGTGAAAAAACCAGCTCTATAATCATTCACTTGTGAAAAAACACTCCCCGTGTGATTGGGATTCAGTAGTGTAACAGGATTTCAAATATGTACTATGAAGTTTGATTTCGCTACGCTTTGTTAATACTTCCATCCCAATTCACTCTCATTTTAACTCACGAAAATGTTTTTCATATTAGCAAGCTTTTATAACTTTTCCTCATTGCTACACTTTCATTATCTATCTACCTGTGCATGTTTTTTGTCCAAGAATGAGGAAGATGGTTGTGGTTTGATTTTCATGTTGCAATGTAAGTCCTGTTTAGTTAATTAACGAGCAGTTTACAATGCTATTTATTACGCATCATCCACTCCAAAATAAAAGTTTTGGTATGTAATGCAGCATTGTTGTACGCACTACTGTGTACTGTACTGAATTGTCACGCTGCTTTGAAATTTCGTGATCCTTTTGTGCATGGCACACCCCCAATGTAAATTGCGTTTAGATTCTCTTCTGATGAAATAAAGGTCTTGTTGAACGGCTATTTCAAACATTTTGATTTCATTAGGATGAGTACTCAAGAGGAGAAAGTCTTTAATTTTTTGAAAATAACAAAAGACATTTGGTTATGTGTATTTGTAGAAACGAGAGTCATGCAGAGATAGACTTTTACCCTGTTGTTCTTTATAGCTAAATCACTACAAGCAGAAGATTCAAATATATTTACGATACTGGATTTAAAGCCTAAATGAGAAATACAGTTTATTGTGCTTAAATCTTATTGAAAAGGACTCCCCGTGAAACGAAGCCAAAAGAAGAAGTTGTAAATTGCAGTTACTCGTTGTCTTAATCATCAGAAGACAGTTACATTTCCGTTTTCCTCTTCATGTTATATTTGGTACTTCTCTATTGAATACTATATTCAGTTTACATTTTGCACTAATATGAACGTAACGCAATGTTTAAAACTAAAAATGTACGTCATTCATTGTTTGTAGGAAAACGTAATCTGCGGTTTCAAGTAAAGCACATAAAAAGGACATGGTGCGCATCACTTTAAAAAGTTTTCCTTTCATTTCTAAATTTTTTTTTGAATATGAATGAATACTAAATATTATAATTTACGTAAACATGTAAACATACAAGATGTATAACGCTTTTTTGTTTTGAGATTCTGACAAATTGGGTTAAAAGTGATAACAGTTTTTTTGTTCTTTCATTGCCTATTTGAGCTACATTTGATGACTAAGGACGCGGCTGTAAAGCAGTCAAGAAAAAATTTATCATTTTGCATCACTATCGCTCGCATACTATCATCATTTGAGAATGAATTAGTTGAGTAATTCATTCAAGAGTACACAGGATACAGAGGCACGCTCTTAATTGGTCTGAATTTTTATGTCTTGAACATAACAGTGAACTTCATTTTCAGTAAAGCACAAAGAGAAGAATTTAAAAAATATAAAAATAGTTATAGAAAAGCAAAAAAGCTTTTCTATTTACGACTGTCTTCTTTGATGTGTAAAATGTTTAATTAGTAATGCATCCATTCGAAAATTGCAATACAAAAAATGTGGGGCTACATTTTTTCATATTTGCATTCAGAGCAGATACCGGTACTATTTTTTGTGTTGAGGGTTAATGTTTTTCGTTTCGTGGTAATTTAATGAAGAAAATACATACAGAAAAAAGAACTTGGTTGTAAGTTTTAAAGTGTAAGATTTAACAAAATAGTTACACTAATTAAATGTCAGTATTTGCCTATCATTCTTGCAATTTAATTCATTACATTTACACGTATTCTTTCATTAAAATTTATTATTATGAAGTTACAATAAGAGAACAAATTGAATACAATAGAAATCCTGCGTGTATCCGAAAACGATAGATAATGGCTCAAAGAATGAATAAAATGGTAATACTGAAACACTGAAATGAATAGAAATTATAATAGAAATGAAAAGTGACGATCCAAAAGATAAAGTTTGTTATTTATTAAGAGATTAAAGTAAAGCAGTGTAAAAATGCTAATAAGTATATGTACACTAGTTCCTGTTTACGATTTCTAAAATCTAAATGAAATCGTCCCAATCTAAAAATAGTAAATCACTTTTACTTTTGTCATTCATGGCGTTTTTCGTGCAAAAATAACAGTATCCAAACCATATGACATGAAATTCATCAGAGATGCAAAAAAATAAGAAACTCATGCCGAATGATCTTGTAAAAATGGAAGTCCTCATCCAAATCAGTTCTTGAGGTAGGCCGACTCAAGTTCTGCTATTTTGATACTTTTAATGACATAAAGGAATTTGATTAAATGATTGATGAATGAAATGACACCAGATAATGACTTTTTATTAAAGATCATGGCCAGAGATTAAGACAATGTATGCTTCCGCCACATTTGTAACAAATCGGTGCAAACATAAAAGTAAAAGTATGCAGACAATGATAGCATTTGTTCAAAAAATTAGATTAATCAACGTGATTTATTTGTATTTATCATAATCTATGTAATTTTATGTAAAATAATTTACATATTTAGTTTCCCACCGACTTCTGATTAAATAGTGGAAAGAACGATGTTTTAAACCCTTTTCAATTATTTACTTTTACTTTTGATAGCATGAAAATGCCGGCATGTGAACGTGAAGTAAAAAGCAATTAAAGAAATGATCCGATAGTGAAAATAATATTATAGCAATAAAGTTACAACTTGCAATATGGAATGCACTATGCATCAAACAATTATTAAATATTGTGCGAATAAAATTCAAAATCATATAATTGATAATGATATAGCAGTCAGAAAAGATGATGTTACAAATGAAGTTAAACATATCACATTATGACTTTTAGACAAGACTAGGAAATTGTCAATCTGTAATATAAAATACAGCAACACGTACAAGAGAAGAAGATAATTATTAAGTGAATTTTCATTTTCAAGTAGACATACGTAAAAACGTATCGTCCAAGTTTTATTGCTACATTGTTTATTACAGTCTGCCGAGATAAAGCCAGTTTCCTCTTGAATTTTTTCTATAAGATGCACCAAGCACAAGTCAATTAGTCATTGTTATTGGTTTGGTACTACTTGTCTTGTCTTCATCTCACATTCCCTTGAAGCATTTTGTGTGAGTATATTAGTTTGCTAGTGTTGCACAAGTAGTAAAAGTCCAAATAATACACATTTCAGTAATATTATAGTTCCGTTCCGTTGTTGGGCTCTCTGTATGTACACTTACCTGTACATGTACGGTACAACTTGAGCAAGTATGTTTGCAAGAAAAAAAACTGTTACTTGATTTTTCACACAACTTATTGTTAATGATAGCTTTTAGCAAACTTTTAACTACTGAACCAGGTAGACTGGTAGGCATTAAAGCTAGACCACATACATAATCAAGTCTGACTTACCTAGTTTCACAACAACAGGTGGAATACTGTTGAGTTGAGTTAAGTATGAGCGTCATTTTTTGTATCATTAATGAAAAATGTGGGCTTGTAGATTTTGCACAACTGTTGCTTATGTTTACAAATGACAGGCTGTATATATTCTGTATAAAAAAATGATTATGTTGCTGAAGAAAGGAAAAAGAAA
This sequence comes from Entomobrya multifasciata, assembly GCA_034693345.1. NCBI lineage: Eukaryota > Metazoa > Arthropoda > Collembola > Entomobryomorpha > Entomobryidae > Entomobrya > Entomobrya multifasciata. Next base: position 2,069 of record JAQFXM010008357.1, on the reverse strand, counting down.
ATGCATGAGTATTGATATATTTTAATATGCAGCTTTTTGAAATCGAAATCATGGCAGTTTTTAATGTTGGTAGTATATTAGTGTGTATAAATTAATCTCTGTGTACATCCGTTTATTGATAAGGCTCAGTAGACAGGCTTTAGCCGACAGATTACCTTTGCTTTGCACCAATGGTTTACTTAGAGTTTACACAGCAATCTTTAATGAGGATAATTCAAGAGAGATGAGGAAATGTATGCATTCATTATTCTAAAAACTGATGAACGAGAACGCTTCAATGAGACGATGACATAGTGAGTTGAGTGGTAAAACACGCAATGAAGTAAATTAATTTTATGATGCGCTGAGAAAACTCAAACAAAAACAAAAGTAATGTCAGTCTTGAGCGATTACTCTAGAAAAGATAATTATAGCATGTACATTAAAAGTTCTAGTACAACATGGCTTTTTTACCGTTGCATAAGGATGTTTATGTTTAATAGGAAGTTTGGAAGGGAGTAATTATAATACGCACTTCAGTAAACACTGTTTGAATGACAGACTGACATCGAAACCTAATGCAATACAATGAATTGCAATGTAAATATGCAAATATTGGTTGTGCTTCGTAACTTTGTAACTTTTATTCTTACTTGTGACCTGTGTGGGAACTGGAATATATGCATGTGTGTCTCACGGATTACTTAACTATATGCGTGAATACCTTTGTGTGAAATGCCCTCAAAAAGATAACAAAAGGTTGCATAATATGGAATATTCTACTGCTTACATGATCATCGTGATTAAAGTATGTCGTTACGTTTCCGACTTTCAAACGATATTTGATTAAATATTACACATCATGAATACATATCACATATGATTTTTCTTTGAAAACCAAAGTAATGACTTATGTGCGGAAAATCCACATATTCATTTCGTTTTCTATTTTCTTAAAAAAGATGTGCCATTTGCACTGCTACTTAAGCACCGTCGCTAGCTTGAAAGTTATTTTTGACAGAAATTTATCACATCCAATTCCGCATTTTCGACAATGTCATCAATTTTCTTTCAATTTAAAGATGAAGAAGTATATGCGACTGCGAAGAAAGCAACACTTTCGTAAACACGATTGAAGCATAAGTTGTTTGTTGAATTGCAATGTTGGTCTTACTGTTTTTTACTTTTGTCATGATTTTTTGAATTTTTAACGAAAAGTGTGTTTCGAAAATTAATTTTAGATTTTTTACATTACTTTTTACTTTTTCCTCTCATGATTCTCGGAAGCATCCAAATATATACATCAATAAAATATTATAACTTATTGATTTGACTACTTATTTTGTTAAGCCGGTGTAAATTAAAAACTTGCGTAATTTACCACTAAAATATAGTTATTTAGTTACTTAGAACAAAGTAAATAAGACAATCATACATAAAAATTTCATGAATGCTATGCTTTGTACCCAAAGACAATGTGATTTTGAAAACATCCATGCACGAATAGCTCACTGTAAAATTTAAATTGGAAATCTGTATTCGAAATTAGTACTTTGTTACTCCAATGAAGTGGTAAATGAAAGTGGCTTGGCTTAATGCACATCTAATAATTCGATATTGATTTACTTTATCATTTCTTGTTAAAAATACATGTTATTACTACATAATTTTCTTCTTTTTTTTACATTTCAGGCAGAATCGAGAACTGATTTTTCCCAGTGTTTAAGCAAGAGTCAGTTCTAATGTTTTATTAATGTTCCTTTGAAAGAGGAAGTCGTTGCACAAATGGAAACTATTTCTTAGAGCCAACATTAAAAATAATCAGAAGCCAAGATGGTCATCGTCACAAGGGTAAGTATAAAACACAAATTTTTAATCAATTTCGGCAAGATTCGTATTGAACATGAACATTAATTAACTAATTAATTTTTAAATATGAGGCGGTAAAAGGGATCATACGACGATTGTCTTATGTATTTTATGTATAGTGTCAGTGTAAACCTAGTACCTATAAGTAGTAGGGAGGACAACACTTGCGTCCACTTTCTTATCTTTTAATTAAAGCTTATCTAAGGTCAAGAGGTTATCAA
>JAQFXM010008356.1:0-10762 GCA_034693345.1 Entomobrya multifasciata | reverse complement strand
AAAAGATGGGTTTGACGAAACACTCCTTTTTCCCCGCGATAACTAGATTGGATGAGAGTAATCAGTTGTGGGATATCCTCTGAGGTAGCCGGCACAAGTTTCAATTCCGACATCTTGATGAAATATATGCAACCTTTCGAATTTCAATGTTTTTAATTGCTTGCCCTTTTAAATTTATACTCTTTAGTTTAAACCAATGTGCAAGCTTTGAGCAACTTATGCTAAAGAACTGCTAACTGCTACATACCAACTACCAACTACCAACTCTGTTTCTAGTCTCCATCGAAATAATTAATTACTTAACTTACTTTATCTCATGTCATCAGTGAATTAATTGTACATGAGAAATTTGGATGGACGCTTGAGAACTTGTCATGCAAAATTATGTACGTTTTTATGTTATCTTCCAATTTTTAAAAGCCATGCTGAATTGCTGAATAAGCATGAAACGTGTACTTTTTATCTCCCTGCCTGGACATGCTTTGAGTCCTGTTTTTACAAGTTATGGATAAGCATTTCTTTCGTACTATATGTTGTTGCTGTTTGATAGTGTAGATTCAAGCATGAACACATTGACTTTTTTCCAGCAATAACCAATTAAATTGGGCCAAATATGAAATTGACAGATTATTTTTGGCGAGATAATTTTGTATTGTCAAAATGAATAATAAACTACATACTATAAATTGGTTTGGTTGAATAAAAATGAGGGTTTTGCTTTAAAATATTCTGCAAGATGGAAGCTTGAATGTTACTTTCGTATTTTATAGCCATTAACTCGCTATATATTAGTTAACTAAAAAGGTGTAAATTACTGCTATTACTATAAATAGCAAAAAAAACTTGTAAGCATGAAAGCCAGACTGTCCCAAGGTGACTCACTGACAGTTTTTATACTGTTGACGTTTTCATCATGTATTTTGCTCTCTGGAAATGCTATTTCCCAAGAAGATACTGACGAAAGGTTATCAAACTTGTTGGTACACACAGAAAATGGTCCCATTCAAGGAATTATCAAAAAGTCAAGAAACGAGTCTATAGAGTTTGTCAGCTATTTGGGATTGAGATATGCCAATCCACCGGCACGATTTGAGGTTAATAAAATCGTTTAATAAAATTTTAATTTACCATTGAATGGTATAATTACCATATACATACATCTCATTTTTTATTGGAATAGCCTGCGAAACCACTTGAACAAACATGGTCCACCCCAAAAATAGCAAATTCTCCTGGAAGCCCATGTCCACAACCTAGCCTTGAACCAGGAAAATGGGAAGAAAATGAAGACTGCTTATTTCTCAACGTCCATGTCCCAAAATCTCAAATAGGAGATGCTGAAGCACTTCCTGTAATGTTTTGGATACACGGCGGAGGATTTGCCATGGGAGATGGATATTCCTACGGTGCCGAATATTTTATGGAAACTGAAGATGTGATTTTTGTCTGTATAAATTATCGTTTAGGACTTCTTGGTTTTATCCAAATGGGCGCTGAAGATGACGCTTTCACTTCAAATAATGGCCTTCGAGATGTTCTCATGGCACTCAAATGGGTACAAGAAAATATCGCAGCGTTTAAAGGAAATCCGGATAAAGTTACAATTGCAGGAAACAGTGCCGGATCGGTATCAGTACATCACCTGCTTATGTCACCGTTAGCCAAAGGTTTCAAAATAATTTCCAAAGATTTTGTTCAAAATTAAAATTGGAACACATTAGCATGCATTGTTTTTTATTAATTTGTAGGACTATTTCATGGAGCTATAATGCAAAGTGGAGCTTTCAGTTTTTGGAGTTACGCCCCAAATCCACGTAAAGATGCTCTTGACCTAGCCTTATTCATGGGCTGTCCAGATAACGAGGATCCCAAGCAAGTTCGAAAATGTTTGGAAGGGAAATCCGTGAAAGACTTACTAATCGGACAAACGACGTTTGCGCAGGTATAGTCTCAAAAGCCTGCATGTCAATATGCAACTTTAAATTTAAAAAATAGTATCTTTCTCTATTCTTCAGACTCAGCGATGGCCACCATCATACTTAATCAGTCGCTTCCTCCCAACTGCGAAAGAACCAAAAGATAACGCCTTCTTTTCTGGAGAACCATCATCATTTTTTACATTTCATGGGCAACCTACTAATTATGTCAATAAAGTTCCAGTTATGGCTGGTATTGTACGTGATGAAGGGAGCACTTTATTTACTGCACGTAATCAAATAATATTTAGAAGAGGGTAAATTTTTATGCAATCTTAATTTTTGAAATTTTAATCAGCCCTTTTCTCTTGCTTATACAACATTTAGTTATCCTGGCGGAGGATAACCTGCTCCAGCTATTGAATATAAATTGGGATCGCATAGCCCCAAAAACTTTCGGTTTTGAAGGATTTGTTCCTCCAGAAAAACTCACCTGGATATCTAGGCGCCTTCGAGAGTATTATTTCGGGAAAGCTCAAGTTACAAATGGCTCATTAGAGTTTTTGTCAGCCTTGTACACGGATTCATTATTTTTGTTGCCAGTAATGGAAGCAGTGGGTGACATGGCTAACAATGAGATATCAGTGTGGCCTTATGTCTTCTCCTATTTGTCAAACTGGAGCATTCGAGATGGGTTAAACCTTGCAGAAATGCGCGGTAAAAAATTATGATATTATAGAGTCAGAGCCCTGAACCTGAATTAGTTATTGTAAAAAATATTTTTAAATTAAATTTAAGGTACCGTTGGTCATGCTGATGAACTTCAATATTTATTTCCACATCCCATGCTTGGACCTCCTCTTTCACCAGACTCGGATGCAGAAAAGTTTTCAAAACAATTTGTCAAGTTTTGGACCAGTTTTGTGCAGAATGGGTAAAGTGTGTAAATGTTTTCAGATTATAGGTACAAAATCTGAATTTGCGTGATAATTTTCTACTATTTTTTTTAAAAAGCAAACCCGCCCCGGAATGGTTTAAAGGAGATCAACTCAATTGGGAACCTATCCGACCATCGCCTAAAAATTCTCCCCTTCCAAATTTTGACATTTTAAGAATAACTAAAGATCCAAGAGTTGCAAAGAATTTTCAATTTGCGGATCGATTAGAGTTTTGGAGAAAAATGTTGAATGAAGCTGCAGGTAATGTTATAAAGTCAGATAAAAAGACAAAACAAGAGCTTTAATGGTTCATTGTAACCTTATAGCTCTAACATTTCAGCCAGTTGTGCTGCCTCCATACATTCAACGAATATACAATTAGTCAATCAACAAAAACTAACTCCGTTTGCTAACTATTCAATAGATCGTTATAAAAGTTTATTGCTCAATAAATCACACTTGTCACGTCATCTCTAATTGAACTTGATTATCATAAGATGTTCCACATCCTGTGTCCTTAATTTTTCATAATAACGAAACGGTGTAGTCATAATATTACCTGCTCCCCATGCATGGTGGTCGTTTCAGTATTTATCAAAGATTTCATAGCAAAGAAAATTTATTTATTCTGCATTTATTTATTTTTTAGTTAGAAGCTTATAATGATTAGAATACGTTACACTGCATTACTTTTTATTACATTTTTTGTGGTTTTTGGACAAGTGTCTACAGTTTTTGACGGTTTTGGTTTATTTCCCGGAGATAAGGATAAAGATAAAAAAGATGGTGAGAAAAACGAAAATAAAGGAGGGCCGTTTAGTTTTCTTGCACCACCGAACGAAACTGCGAGAAGAGAAGAAGGATTAAAAAGAATCCATTATTCATTATTGGATAGAAAGTATTTTTTCCTTTCATTATACTCTCGTTAGCATATCCAAGTTTTGACATTTTGACAAGACATTGTTTTTTGAATAGGAACCAAAGTTGGGTTGCGATGAAAAATGATTCCACCGTTCCTGAAGATCTTTGGCACGATGATAAACCGCTGAAACTGCTCATTCACAGCTATTCAAAAGACACCTTATTCACCCCCGGGCAAATTCTCGCAAAGCAAAATATTCTTCAAATTGGGTCCGCATACGGAAACAATACACCGAGATCAAATGTCATGATTGTTGATTGGACATCGATTGCAGTTGCGAGTGAATACGAATATGAATATGTTGTGAAGAGTACCCATGCTGTGGGGAAGGTAGTTGCTGACTATCTTCTAAGGTTGGTAAAGGATGAGTACTTGACCAATATGAAACTAGTTCACATCGTTGGATATGGTGTGGGAGCTCACGTGGCAGGGGTGGTTGGTAAATTGATAAAGAAGAAAAATAAGGAAGATAAAATTGGAAGAATTACTGGAGTTGATCCGGCAGGTGTGGGATTTGATGATGAGAAGGGAGAAAAACCAAAAAATAAATCGGTTAGTCTGGACAGATTTGACGCTAGATTTGTGGATGTAAGCATTACTAAACCCCTAAAACACTTTTTTAATTTCCGCATTTACGCAAAACTAAATGACAAATTAATGGTTTAAAGGTAATTCACTGTAGTATGGGCTCGCCGAAGAATTACCAGGACGCCAAGTTTAAAGGACGCTTCGGCTCAAAGATTGCTGCTGGTCATGTTGACTTTTACCGTATACAATCATTGTACATATTTTTGTTCTTTCAAGATTACATGACTTCTTTGTCTTGAAATACTACTTAATTTTTTTAATAGCAAATGGTGGCACAGATCAAATTAGCTGCGAACAAATCAATAAAAATATGTTTGCAGGTATAACTTTTTTTAAACTACATCGGAATGTAGGTATTTTATATTTGCTTATGAGACTTAATAAATTACAGAGAAGGATTGTAATACCCTACAATGTCCCAAGTACTTTGAAAATTCAGTGGTGGGATTTGAATATGTCGGATGTAAATGTCCAGACTTTGATGAGTTTGAGAACGGAGATTGTAAGTGTACTTTAGATGATGAAGGGCAGTTGATGGGAGAACCATGTAAACGAAAGTTAGTAAGCCTTTTCTGGATAAAATATTGCTTTCAGATTTCAAATTTAATTTATATCTCCATTTGTTGATCTCGATTTAAAGTGCCAAAGGAAAATATTTTTTGAAAATTCATGGAACTGAGAAAAAGCCTGAGAAACCTCATAAAAGTAGAAAAGTTAAGAAGAAGGTTGTAAAGAAGAAGGGTAGTACGACCACCAGTGTCCCTAACCTTAGTGGCACTTCCACTGTCGCTACCACGAAAGTTCCAAAGACTAAAAAAAAGAAGACTACAACTACTACCCCGGCTCCTACTACCCGTGCTAGTACAACTACTACTCGTTCTACAACTGCTGCAACTACTACTTCGACTAGTGCAACAACTGTTATTACAACTACGCGTGCTGCTGCTAGTACTACCAGTATTACAACTGCATCACCGACGGGAGAAGCTTCAAAGAATGAAAAAGATGATGCCAACAAGCTGGCGGAATTAGAAAGTAAGCAGTAACTCGTCTAACATTTTGTTGTAAAGGTATTTTTGTAAAATATTTCATTTTACTTTCCGATAATAAGCCGAAGAAACGGAAGAGGAGGATGACGATGACGAAGGTGAAGACGGTGTTGTTGTTAAAGGTTTGCTATTTTTATGCCGAACTAATCGTTTCATGATGATATCAATTTCCTTATATTCCTTCAGGTGAAGATGAAAGTCAAGAAGAGGAAGAATAGTAAGGGAATGGACTGTTGTAACTAGGATGCATGTACACAAGTTTATCTCAAAATGGATGAAGGACTATTTTAAAATAGGATAAAAACGCTAATCAATATCGTACTCTGTTAAATATGACAATGTGGTTAACATCAATCATGTGAATGTGTATCAAACATAATGTAAAAAAAGATTTGTATATATTTCATAACAAGAAGAATGCAAAATGTGAAATGTGCTTTAAAATAATTGATGTTCTATGCATTTTTATTTTGTGCATTAAGACATGCATTTTAGGTTGCATTTACTTTAATCAACTTTTACTTTTCAATATGTGCTCTATTATGTGTACTAATAGCTGTAAACGTGACTGCCATCAGTTTGTCCATAAATGTTTTGTGCTGTACAAGATGAACTTTTGACTAAGGAAATTATGAATGTAAAAATTTATATCAGATCCGTTTGAAAAGAGTAACAGTTCAGTGCAGCGGTTTGTGAGACAATGGTGAAATTGTTGACAATAATCATGTTAGAAGGATCACAAGCGTGCTTTGTTTTAAAACACATTGCTCAAAATAACACCATCAACCATACTGATTTTTTAAAAACTTGTCTAAGCAGATAAGTAAAAGAAAGAAAGGTGGCAAGGTTGCAACTTGACCGACGTTTGTTTAACAGACCTCTTGTGACAGGCAGTTTATTTGACTGCAATTTAATCTACTTGTTATTTAATTGTACTAGAATCATACTAAAAACTATCATGCTTTACATCTCACATTATAGCAAATGTTGACAATGAAACATCAAAAAGGAATTAATCATTTCCGCATATATGTACCTACCTGCATTTCTTCTTTGTCCATCTTTGATCTTGAAAGGACACTTGTAAAAATCCACGTGCCACCCACTGCATCCAAAACAAAACCCCAATAAAGTTGATATTAGATAAGAAAGATAATTACATCTGCAAGATGAATGTAGCTATTTGCCTGTCCATTTACTTTTTAAGTTGCTCATGCAAGATTATTTGCAGCATTTATATATATCAGTATGTTAAGCTTTCACTATAAAAAGTCCGTTAGGACTCATGTTTGTCGTGTCATTATCATATCATTTATTTCCCTCCTACTCGCAACGCTGTCTGAAGCTCAGTTTTATTTTTATGATTACGGATACACCCCTAATATATTCCAACGAGATTGCTATAACTACAGACAAACACATCCCCTTGTTGTCTTAGATTATCCTCAGGTTGTTCCTCTCTACATTCCTTCAGATATCATCTCATCAGAATCTGATGAAAGTGATGAAGCATCATTAAAACCAGGTATTCAAGGCCTTAAACAAAACAAATCAGTGATTCTTAGTTCCAGCCAAAGTCAGTCAAGTCGGAAAGGCTCCATTCACAAGGCAAGACCTATTCTCGAAGGTCGAACATCAAATTACATGAAATATCTCATATTGGACAGGGAATGTAAGGCTTACGGTGGGGTAGGCGATGCATACTCGGATGTTTCTAAATCAACAACAACCCCTAAACCTCAACTAAGTAGTAGAGGGTTTCTGTCTGATTGTTGGGTGGAGTTAGGGAGAGCCCCAGGTTTGGAGAAATTGGTTTGGCAAAATGATAAACCTATAAAGATCATAATACATGGGTATACACCAAAAACTTGGAATGAAGCGGATAACATTATAGAAAGCCAGGGTCTTTTTAGGATGGGAGAAGAATTTCAAAAGGATACAAATGTCATAATTGTTGATTGGACAGTGTTAGCTGGCTCAAGTTATTATCCCACTGCTGCTGCGAATACTTTCGGAGCTGGTCAAAAAGTGGCAGATTTCCTAGCGCAAATCCAACAGAGGAATAACTTTGAGTATAAGGATTACTGGGCAAAGATGCACTTTATCGGATTTTCTTTAGGTGCTCATGTTTCCGGTGTAGCTGGCCAGGTACTTCAGAGAAATTTTAATGTGAGAGTGGGCCGAATTACAGGATTAGATCCAGCAGGACCAAGTTTTGATGGGTCAGGGGGTACTTGGCCAGATGATCTACTATATTCACTTGACAAAGGGGATGCCGGTTTTGTTGATGTAAAGCACATTCTCAAATTTTCAGAATAGGCTTGAGTTAACATTATTATTTGTCCCATTTCGATAATATGCAGGTTGTTCACTGTAACATGGGAACTCCGTTAAGCTGGCTGTCGGCCACAATTATTGGCAAATATGGAACTTGGCTACGAAGAGGCGACGTAGATTTTTACCGTAATTACATTTGTAAAGCTGGTAAAAATTATGCAAACATGGTTTGGTTGTTACTCATCAAATTTTTATCATGCACATGTTTTAACAGCGAATGGAGGACAAAGACAATCACCATTCTGCTCCGTGGCAAACGACTTAAGTGGTAAAGTTTTACGCGATCATTAACGAAGATACACACGAAATAAAGATAAAAACTTTCAAACTAATTTGTCATAACAAAATATGATATTTTGGAAAGGCTGCTCGCATAATACCTGCCTTAGGTACTTCACAAAATCGATTCGCCAAAAGGATTATCTTGCTTGTCGCTGCTCCAGTTGGGAATTATATCTCGACGGGGATTGCCCTTGCAAGAAAAATACTGAAGGAGGGAGTTTTATGGGAGACCGTGTCGATAAACGGTAAAATTGAACAAATTGTTCTTCAGTAGTTGTAAATTTAAGTCTACTAAAAATATATATGTATAACTTTCTTTATGGGTTATTTTTAAATAGTGCCAGAGGAAGATTTTATCTGAAGATTACATCATGAACTATTGTATATTTTGTACTTGAACAATGAACAATTAAAAAAGAAACAAAGCCCAAATTTTATTTATAATACATTCCATTTATAATGAAAGAAAGCATACATATTGCAAACCATACAAAAATACAAGTTATCCATGAATTAATTTAAATCTTGACAAAATAGTTGTATTGGTTGTTAACGTTTTTTGTTGAAAGTTGAAGAAAACATCATGGCAGAAAAGAGTTTATAGAACGAAGATTTACATATAATCGGAATGTATGCAGTAAATTGTAACCATGGAATTTCTAGTTAAATTTAGATTGCTAGTTTTTACGTTTCTAAGCATTTATCCCAATTACTGTAAAGCCTTTGAAACGGACGAAACGGTGAGGAGTACGAAATTGAAAGCAGAAATTAAATACCTGTTATTTGACAGAGAGTATGTTTTAGACACAAGATATTTAAATGTTTAAAAGTTTTACTTTTGTTTTTGTTAATGTTTATCAATTTTAAATTAGCAACTTCTTGGAAAAGGGTGATAATCAAACATGTTGGCTCACAATGCCACGAGACGGTAATGTGCTGCAAAAAATCTGGAAACCAGGTGCACCGGTTAAAATAATGGTTCATGGGTTCCATTACAAATCAAAGGACACTGCATTTAGAAACAGCTTTATGATTGGACAAGGTACAAACAAGTAAATTTATTTAATTATTTCAAGAGTATATTAAAACTGTTTTTATAGAGTATGGCAAGGTCAACGATTCCCTCAATATCATAGTCGTTGATTGGACATCATTAGCGATAGCCCCATTGTTAGAGTACCCAACAGTTGCAAAGTCAACTCGTTACGCTGGACGAGACATTGCTGAACTTTTAATTAAGCTTAAAGATAAAGGCCATTTGGAGTTCGAAAAAGTTCATTTGATTGGTTATTCTTTGGGTGCGCACACTGCGGGTGTTGCTGGGTACGAAGTACAAAGACAAACAAATGGGTTAAAACTGGGAAGGATTACTGGGCTGGACCCTGCAGGCCCTGAGTTTGATATGAGTGGGGGATTTATGCCAAAAGATGTTACAGGGTTTTTAGAGACATCTGATGCCAATTTTGTTGATGTGAGTAATTTTTCCTAAATGTTGAAATGTATAAATGATTCATGTGTATCTTTAAGGAACTCAACATTGTACATTGGAATTTCAACAACAGGTTGTACACTGTAACATGGGACAGCCAATTTCTTGGAAAGATGCGCCCATATACGGAAAGTTTGGTTCTTGGGTGCAAGCAGGACATGTCGACTTTTACCGTTAGTTCTGCAATAAAGTAAAAATTTGTAAAGATTTATTTTGAAATTTAATACAATTTTTGTTTCAGCAAATGGTGGCGAAAGACAGAAACACAAATGCAGTGAATTCAACGATCGATTTCACAGTAAAAAACAAACAATTTTGATGGTTTATTGACACGATTATATGACTATAGTACTGCTAATGTATTACATAATATTTAATTGTAGCTTGTTCGCATTTGCAATGTCCACTTTATTACGCTCTGAGTATTATAGTAAGGAACTATCTTGCATGTCCCTGCATTTCATGGGAAAATTTTGAGAACAATAAATGCGCGTGCAATGAGAAGTCTGGAGGAGTACTCATGGGGGATAGGTGCCCGACATCGTAAGTTGTATTTGGTCAATCAAATACCACTAATCATATTTGTTTTTTAAGAGAATTAAGTTATCTAATTTTTAAATTTAGAGCCAAAGGAAGATATTATTTGTCAACAATTCATTAATATTTTTTTAAACTTGTTCGTCAAAGTTTCCTGTATGCCCGAATCAAAAACCCTACCTTTACAACTTTATGCGTACCGATGAATAGTTTACAACCACGATGAATTTTAACGAGACTGATTTAAATAAAATTGAACTAAAAACTAGTATCATTGATTTCTATTGTTTTTCTTTTGTTCATGCAATTGAGCTTTGTTCAAATTCATTTAATTTGTATACTTAACATTTTTGGGAAGTTTCACTTCGCCCCAGTTGGTGTCTTTTCCAGGAGTTTAAATGGTATTTTTAATGAAAATAGTACAAAAATGCAAGACTTGTGGAAAATGCTAATTGATGCATGTTCGATAGATCAAAAAACACTAAGTTTTACAATGAAATGCTGCTTTGAAAGAGTTTATTGAAAATATTGTAAAGACAAAAATATAGAAAATAGTATAAAAAGTTTTTTTTGAATAGTAAAAAAAAGTTGCTAAAGTTTGTGTGGAATGGAAAAATACAACCCAGTAGTCGCTTCGCCTTCAGGTTTAACGGCCGTAGTAGTATCCTAAGTTAATGCAAAACATTCTTAGAAATCCGTTTTTA
>JAQFXM010008355.1:0-10762 GCA_034693345.1 Entomobrya multifasciata | reverse complement strand
ATGGCTCACATTATAATCGGAGAAGGTACGTGCTAGTCACCAGTTTTACATCTCCCGACAATATTTTAATGACGAATGTGAAACAGGTGAAAAGTTAAGAACTTGTAATCTAAAACTGGTTTATTATGACTAGTCAGATACTTTTTGGATAAAGGAAATTTCAGATAGCAAGTTACGTAACATATTGCTGGTTAAATTTTACCATTGACGGGTGTAACTACGGACATTCCCATCGAAACCTAAATAAAAATTGTTCATGCTTCTCATTGCCATGGTTGTGCAACTGGAAATGTAGTATTTTTATTCCTCTCAAAGCAATCTAGACTATAAATTTACGAAAACTGGTGTCTGCATAATGTGTACTGCTGTATGATGCATACGATTTTTTAGGTGACTAGACCGAAAAAAATATCACCTTTAAATGCCTCATGGACTTTGAACATAACTTTGTTATAATTTTTCTGTCGAGTTATTTTCTATGTGCATCGTAAAGAATATAAACTGGTTAGGTTCTATAAACGACTTCGTATTAACATTTGGAATAGTCTGTGTACACAAGTGTAAGTATTTATATGATACTATCATAATTTTAGCAAAAATGTACGATTAACATAGTTTAATCAAACTTTTTATAATATGAAAGAATTTTCTGTTTTTGTACAATTTACGAAGATATTGCAATCACATTGACGCAATTTCATAAACGTAAAGTTAAATTTATGAATATTTCTGAAAAAACATATACGATTAGAGCGTCTTCTGTTTTGAGTGCTCTTTTGCTTTATTTATTGCTGCTCACTCCATATCTCTAATCATGCAAGCTTAAATACCATCGTCATTAAATTATTTCACATTTTCCATTTTGGGGTACAATTCCTCTGCGCTCAGTAATTGTCAGGTTCATAAAGTACCAAATTTAAAAAAAAAACTGAGAAAATGCTTGAGTATTACTGCTGAAATGAGTATGACAAACTATTCAACAAGTCATAATTGTTTTTATATTTACACTAGTGCTGCTAAATAATGCTGATATTGTTTTTGTAAGGCAACCGCAACAGTTTTTTTTTTATAAAAAAGGAGTGATATGTCCTTTTACATCAAAAAATTAACCAGACGCTTGTTATAATGGTAGATTTTCATTACATTATTTGATGTTCTCTTTAACGAGTGATATGCATTTAAATCGATAATCACTGATTTTATTAAATAATACACTGGATTTCTCTGTGCAATCTGTACTTATTTTACATTTGATAAGATATTTGGATGGTACCAGTGTGTATATAAATGTTGCAGCAGGTTTTCAAAAGTCAGTGGACCGTGAGAAAACGGGTTGATGCTATTTCTGTAAGTTTTTAAAATGATTATTACATAGTACATAGAATCACATTGTATGAAAATAAATCTGACATGGGCAAATTCAAAAAAAAATATTTACATTAGATATGAGAATATACATGAATTATATATTTGATTGACCATGAGTGTGCAATTTAATATTAACACTGAAAAATATTCTATTCTTCAATTTAACAAAATATGAAAAATATTATTCAAATTTATTTACAGTAATCCAATTTAAAAAATTAACAATTTTGGCAAAATCAATTTTGACCAATTTTTTTTAGAACACCGCAAGTTGAGTTTTTGACAGTGTAGTCAATTAAAAAAACGACTGGAAATATGACTTTTTATGGAGAGTTTTCATTCTGATGGTTATTTCAAAAAGTCTACGATATTTATACCATAAAATGTCTATGTCGTGTTAATAGTATTTCTTAAATATTTGTCCATAGCTATTTTTTGTAAAAATTCACTTTTAAATTTATGACAAGTAGTACATAAATACTTACCACTGAGATTTTCTAGACAGATAATTATAAAAATTATAGACAAAACAAGTGAAGGGATTAGATGATTAAAATTAAATCTGGTTCGTAATAAACTATACAATTTGTACAAAACAAATTTTTGACGAGCATGCTGCATAAAATAATTTTAGGCTTTTTAATTCATTGGAAAATTCTAGACCATCCCGACACGTCTCCGTGAAATTCGTGTTAGAAATTGCATATGCTTTTTAATGACTCTGGATGCAACAGGAAGTGCAGCATATTTCGTAGTTCAAAGTTTTAATATTTATGTAGATTCGTTTTCGGGCAAGTGAAGATTTTCGATTAAACATCTTTTTTATCAATATTTAAGTATATTATGTAAAATAAGAATTCTTAAATGCCAACAAAAAGTGCACAAAAGAAGAAAAATGATTTATTTGACACATACGCATTTATGTAAACATATTTGTTCGGAAATATTGCAGTGTTATAATGTAGTGTAGTAAGTATTACCGACATAATTTTTTTTGAGCCAGTAGACCGTGGGAAAACCAGTCCACGTGCACAAATCCATTTTTGTGTATCCACTTACGTTAAACTTATGTCACCATATTCAGAAAATTACTGAATAAACAAAATAAAATGTGATGTGAAGAAATAATATTATTAATTATTAAATGCAACTTCTAGTCCAGGATAGAAACAGGCATCAAAAATTGCGTATTTAAAGTAATATCATTTCGATTGTTTACGAATGTGCATGTAAACTGCATTTTAAAGATTCCTAAACTGTCATTCGGTGATTTTCCGGATGGATTTGAACAGATGTTCCAGTTTTCCATACCGAAATTATTTGTTAACTGCTCGTATTGGTTTACTTTAATTTTGTAAAAAATATGGTACTAGTTTTAAGCTTGCAATGTAATAAACTTTAAATATTATGGGTTTTATTTAAAATAAAAATGTTAATTAAAGTTCTCAGACAAAACTTATTTTGAGACCACAATCATCGTGTCGAATCAAATTCAAGATGATTTGATTTCTGTGTTTTTGGAATACATGTCTTCAACAAATTATATGCGAATAAGATTATCTGAATGATACAATCATTGCATTTATGATAATAATGAACGATTTTTATGTGCCCTTTGTAATTATAAATTTGTTTTCAGAATTCGGCGGAATTAATTTTTTTATTTTTCAATACAAAAATTTCACAAATTTGGTCAAAAATTGTCTCTATATTTACATATATTTTCCAAATTTAAACATTTCTGCGTCTAATTTAAAATCAAATCAGTTAATTTTTAAGTGAAAATGATAACGTTCTCCTCCTTATTGTTTCTTTGCCTTGTTTCTGGCTGCACACGCCTGATCTCCCTTTAAACAAAGCTCCATAATCTCTTGTGCAGGCACTTCCTGCAGAGTTACAACCTCAAGTTGTGCTTCTTCGTCATCTGGGTTGACGACAGCAGTTGGGTCTTTTTGGGGTGCAGGGACAGCCATTGTTGCAGCCACAAATAGAAGGGAAACAAGTAACACAATTTTGATATCCATTTTAGATTCCTCACCAAAAATGTAACTTTACTAATTGAATATTTTAGCTGATGACGAAAGAATGTTTCAGAACAACTGCAGAATTGTTTGTGATGATATTTTAGAAAATGCGAAGGCTATTTATATGAAAAATATTTAATGAAAATTAACGTACCAAGTTACATTTGCGTAAAACAGAAAATATATAAGAAGCAAGGGCTTGTTTAATTGATTACATGATCATATCAAATAGCACATATTTTAAACGGGGAATGTACGTGCTAGTCACCAGGTTTACACAACCGACTATATCTTAATGACGAATGTGAGACAGGTGAAATGTTAAATCATATAGTCTAAAACTGGTTTATCATGAATAGTTATATAATTTTGGATGCAACACATTTCATATTGCAAGTTACATAAGATATTTTTAGGTATGTATTACCATTGACGGGCATAACAAAGAACATTCCCATTAAAATCTGATTTAAAATTGTTCATGCTTTTCATTGCCATGGTTATGCAACAGGAAATGAAGTACTTTTTTATACTTCATATAGCAAACTAGACTGGTGTCTGCGTATTGTTTACAGCTGTATGGATGCATACATATTTAAGTCAGTAGACCGAAAAATATCACTTTTAATACCACATGGAGTTTAAGTATAACTATTTTTTAAAGTATTCTGTTAATGAATTTTCCTTGTGCATCACAAACAGGGAAAACTGGATGTATTCTATAAACGATTTTGTAGTTAACTTGGAAATGGTCTGCGTATATACGTGTCAGTGTTTACATGATATTACCATGGTAATAGCAAAAACGTTTGATTAATATATTTTAATCAAACTTTGTGTAAAATAAAACTCTTTTAAATTTAAGTACAATTAATGAAGATAATTCATTTCATCGACGTATATATGTGATAAAGTTTAGTTCATGAATACTTCTGAACAAACTTTCTGTTTTTTGTGCAATTTTGCCTTTCTCCTTGTTGTAATTTCCTGATTTCCAATCATACAAGCATCAATAAACTCCTCGTTAAATTGTTCCAAATTTTCCATTTTGGGGTGCATGATTTCAATCTCGTCAACAGCTTCTGGATTAAGCTCAGTAATTTATCTAAACTTAAACCAGTAGCTTGTTATGATGTTAGATTTTATTACTTTATTTAAAGTTATAGTTATCGAGCGACATGCATTTATATCAACAATCACTGGATTGGTGATATCTCTGTGCAGTCTGTACTTACTTTCCACTTGATAAGATATTTGGATGGTACCAGTGTGTATATGAATGTTGCGGCAGGTTTTCAAAAGTCAGTGCACCGTGAGAAAACGGGTTGATGCATAAAATATCTATTTCTGTAGTTCTTTAAAATGATATAACATAGTATCACATTGTATGAAAATAAGATTCACAGGAATAAATTTATTTACATTATATATGAATGTATACATGAATTATTATTTGAATGACCATGAGTATGCATTTTAGTACTAACTTTGAAAAAAAATTCTCCTCAATTTAACAAAATAAATATTTTTGAATGTATTCAAACTTATTTACAGTAATCCACTTTAAAAATGAACAATTGTGGGAAAATCAATTTTGACCCAGTTTTAAAAAAAAGCTGGAACACTGCAAGTTGAATATTTTACAATGTAGTCAATTTAACAAAACGACTGGACAAATGACTTGATATGTAGAGTTGTCATTCTGACGGTTATTTGAAAAATTCAACGATATCAATACCATAAAATGTTTATGTGATGTTAATATTATTTCTTAAAATTTTGTCCACAGTTTTTTTTGTAAAAATTTACTTTTAAATTTATGAAAAGTAGTACCTGAATACTTAACACCGAGATTTTCTTAACATATAATTATAAAAATTATAGACAAAACACCATTGATAGTACTCTAATTACTGATTTTAGGGAAGAAAATGATACCATACAATACGAGTTTTTGGTAAAAAATAATTAAATGAATGTCTGGGAAATATACTGGTAGTAATAGGCACGTTTAATACGTTATATCGTATATTCATATTAATGAACCGACTTTGAGAACGAAGATGATAAGCCAAAAAGAAGATTAATTTTTTCAAGTTTTCAATCCTTATACATGGTTAATATATGAGTTAGAGTTAACCCTGATTTTAAATTTTAATGCAAGCATTAATTTTCGTGTCATTGTTATATGTTCTCTGGAAACGTCAGGTAACCGGATTTTTATGAGATTTAAAATGTTTTAAAACAAATCACCCAACATTGTGTGCATAAAGCAGATCAAAACTAATGCGGGGTAAAAAAGCACTAGTCATTTGAGCTTCCATGTTAAAATTAAACGGGTCACTAGACCATGCGAATAAACTTAACCGAGAACCAGTTTATATTTTGAAATTTTCCATGCAATTCAGTTTGCTCTAGTATTCTAAATATAGTTCATGGTTGAGTTATCTTTTTATGACTGCCAAAGATGGTAGTACCATGACCCAACACATTTTCACTATCGTTATGCTGTCCAATCCACTCCACATCTCTTATCTGCTAAGATGATTATACATTATATTGACGACTTACCTTATCGTCTATCAAAACCATGTAATTATGCTTAGTTTTTTAACAAACTGGACCGACCGGATGATGATATGTTTTCCTTTCCGCTTAAATTATGTACCCAAAAAGGAAACAAGTTTCCTCACCGATATTTTACCACTCGAATAATCATAATTAAGACCATCTTTGCACATCTGTCTGGATTTTTAGTAAAAAAAATGTAAGTTCAATTTACTGCGCAGATCGTTTTGCTTGGTACACCGTAGTGACCGACACGGACATATTATTCTACAAAATAATTCTGCATATATCTTACGTCGTAAATGTAGCCTAAAAATTAAAGCTTTGAGAATTTCTGTTTATATGAAATCACGAAAAAAATCATCCCATTTGAACTTTTCGTAAACTAATTACTTTAGATTCGAATTGTATATAACGAGTTGTGTGCATCACTACGAGATATGTTTACATTCGTTATAAATTTTCGTATAAATACCCAAGAAGTTTCTGAATATATCACCAGTCTTACTCCAGATTTTCAAGTTATCAACCAAAAATATCTAGACAAAATAACAATGAAAGTTGTTTTAGTGTGCCTTGTTGCCGTTGCGGCGGTAGCCTACGGAGGTCCTGTCCCTGATCCACCTCAAGTAAGTATGAGACCTATTATGGCTCAAACGAAGAAGCCTCCACCAATTCTCTGTAAGAAGGATGATCAAGCTTGTCTGGATAAAAGGGCTGGAAAGACAAAGCGGTCTGCTGACGAGAAAACTCCTGTGACATTCCGCAAACTTACGGTGATGCCAGAAATGCCTCTTATGTGCATGAAGGACGATGCCGAGTGCAATGCCAAGTTGGAAGCTCAGAAGAAGACTAAAAGATCCGCTGACGATAAAATTCCTGTGACATTCCACAAAATTGAAATGATGCCAGATAAAGAAATTACACCAATGATGGTTTGTATGGAGGATGACGCTGAGTGCAATGCAAAGTTAGCAGCACAGAAGAAGAGCTAGATTTGCTGTGTAAGATCAACTGGTTGGAGTGTAAAAACAATATAAAAATTTAGTAAAATTTTATTCGTTATTCGGTGTTAAATTTTTTCAAAAATTGATTGAAATCGAAATTCGAAAATAAAATTGTGACGCATTTTATAAACGCATTTATTGCATATTTTGTTTTTCATTTTCTTTGTAGATAAATAGCATGTCATCAATAATGTTCAAATTCATATGAAAAACTCATTCACTAATTTTTTAATAGTTTTTAAGCAATACTAGCAATATGATCAGATGCAAAAACTGTGAAAAATATGTGAGAAATACACCACCAAAAAGGCATATATTTTGTGTTTGCATTATATTTTAGCATTTAAGTTATAACATCATATCTTACTAATAGTAAAATGAATTGCTGTAAGTTCGGGTGATCCAAGTTTGTTTTAAAGTTCAATTCATAATTTTAATGTAACACCGAAAGTAAAATTGTACATTAATGAGTTGTTATGCAACCAACGTGTATAAATATTTTCACCTAAAACACGTTCGAAAGTAAATGTGTAAATAACCAATTGCATTATGAAAAACAGATAGCAAAGCGATACTTAAAAAAACAAACACAGCTGAAAAGCACATGGTAAAAACTATTCATGTGAGTTTACCGTGAAAAGCATCCGAACATTGCTAGTTTTTGCAGAAAAAAAACTATATCATCGTTCTACAACACTTAGGTCAAAAATATGTAATATTACGTTATAGTCTTACTGTTACTATCATATTTCAAGCCCATACAAGACCGGTGTCCGCAGCATAACTTATATCGTTACAACTGAAAAGTATTTGCCGAACTAAAAAATCCTACTATGTAACATTCAATATGGAGCGGTAATCTATGTTTGTAGCCAAAGGAAATTAAGAAGTATTACTTCCGACTAATTCCTTCTCAACTAAAATAGAGATGATGACTGATGATGTGGAACAAAAAGACAAGATATCAAAATATTTTACTTTCAGTATCATCTTTTGTCTCAAACTGAAAGTTACTTTTTTAAACTAGATCTCGCATAATTTACAAAACAATGTTTGCATTTCGCCAGATTCTGGTACTATTGTGCCTATTTTCTTTTGTAAATTTGGTTAAAAGCAAAAGCACCACTGAAATGGAAATTCAGAAGGATAAAGTATTATCCTGCAAAAGGACCTATGTGTTTGGCGTCAGTGACACTTGGAAAGCAGACACTTGGCCAGATGAAATTATTCACCGAACTTTTATTGCTGGTCTAATGGAAAATATTGCATCCACTGCATTGGGTATATATGGATTTTTAAATGTTTAATAAAACTATTGCATATTTAAAAACTCTTTCTATTTACTAAAAATCACACAGACAGCCCTAAGCAATTATCGTTTTTGTTTTTATTGTTAATTATCCAGAACGTGGGATAAACTGCACCTTTGATAATCCAAACTATGTGCTTACCTGTTGTGAAAACGAGAACCTACTCAATAAAAAAGTGACAAAAGAGGATTCCGTTCTTCACAAATTGTGGGGCATGGATATCACGTACATGAATATCGTACTTGTGTTTGCGAATCTTCTTTTGTATATTGCTTGGGATCTTGTGTTGACTTCCAAATATCCAGAATTTTTCGAGCCTGAAATGTAAAACGTGAAATTCTGTATGGCATAGTGCTTGTCTGAGTGAAAGAATGCAACATTGCTTACTAAATACATTGCAAAAAATCGAACAAGTCCACTTACCTTAAAAAGAAAAGTAATTTCCTTGGAAAGTTGTTCTTAATTTCCTTAAAATGTGTATGAATTATGTTGCAAATTTTATATGATAACTTATCATAGTAGCTGGAGAATTCAGAATAATACTTGGTTTTGTTTGATTTATGATTTATATATAATTATTATATGTACATATGAATAAAAGAAAGGGAAATATGTATTTTTTAACCGTTAAATTTTGTTTGGGAATTTGGTACGTCTGCCTTCACACTATTTGTAGTATTGAAGTGAAATATGCTTCAAAGATAAAGGTTTTCTTGACGTTTCGGTTGATATGTAAACTTAACTTACTGACTACCACTAATACGTACACAGCCTTGCGAAAGCTACAATCAAAGTTCAACGGTCGTAAAAATATAAATAGGCCCTTTGCTTTCTCTCAAACCCATACACAAATGTGAATGTATGCATGTATAAATAAAATTAATATGTTACTATCATACAAGTTAGCTCTAGTTCACAGTTAGCTCGATTTTATCTTATATATTTATGCAGAAATTACACATTTTCTCCACCGAACTATTTCGGTTAAATTTTTATTGGAGTGAATAATGTACAATATCAAGAAATTTATCAGAACAGTGCATAAAAAACAGATGTCTTTGCCTATGTGCATTAAGACCTTTAAAGATTAGTATACTTGTTGTAACTATGATAATTGTTAACCATTACTTCTTTGTTTATCAACTTCTATCTATTCGGCAAAATAAGCAGTAAAATGAAAATAAAATTTGTTTCAAAGATCATATCAGTCGAAGCAAAACCGACCTCAATAACCTTATGCTATTTTCACCTTTTCAATCTGACATTAAAACCAGTTTTCTTTCTTCCCAATAAAATAATTTTGTTGATGTTTTAAAAATATATAAGAACATTTCATTTGTACTACCCCGTGACCTACACCGTCGTGTAAGTCAAATGTTAAGTTTATCCATTATACTTTTTACCATATGAATTATCATCATTATATCATCATTTATTTCCCAAGTGTAATAACTAAATAAGAATAAAAAATGTAGGTATAAATATATTTATAAGGAACGTACTGTGTCATTCAAGTATTAACTTTACTTACATTAAATGCGCACAAAAATATAGACACCAATGTGAACATTATCAGAAGAACACGTATTTTTTGCATTTGCATATCATTTAGCATGCTCTCCCAGTAGCATTTTTCATCTCTGTGCATTGTCTTCATGTATGACAGAATGTATACTTTGTTCAGTTTTGGTGTGAATTCAAGTTCATAGAGGCCCCCGGGCAGGATATAACGACTTTGTTGTTTGGCTGTGTATTCAGAAGCGTTTCGAGATCATCGAAGTAGAGTATTTTATACATGGTTTATCTGTATATTATACCGTATTTGGAATTTCAGTGCAGGTATGTATAAAATTGCATATGCTATTGATTCGCATACCGATCTTTTTTCTTGAAACAATTCAAAAATGCACCATATGGTTTTACATTTTATATCAAAGCTGAATTCACTCGCGTAACGGCATAACCATTCATCATATAAATAAAAGAATGCACATAATGAATAAAATATTGCACAACTTGGGTGATAGTAATATTTTCCAAAAAACAAACAAACTCTTTGTATTTATTTTCGATTTTTTCAGATCAGTTTTTATATTCAACTTTTGTTACATAACTTGAGTTTATAAGAATGAACAATTAGCCATTTTTTACATAATATTACACTTGAACGAGCTATTCAATCGACTTCCACTACTACTTAAGTTTTGCTGCTGTTGCTGCTGTAAAGTTTCCAAATTTTCTGGAGAATCCCTTGTTAGTCGCCTTACATCCAAAATGAACAAAGCTGTTCCAATAATCATAAAGAAACGAACTATCAAAGTTATCCAAAAGGCTCCCCAATATCCCAAAACACCATTTGATATCCACTGAACTACGCAAAACGTGAAACTGCTTGAAAGCCATTTTAGCAAGCCTGCATAAACCTTGGTGATTTTAGACGGATCCTGATGATAAAGAAAAGATCTGTAGAGAGCCTGACCCGAAC
>JAQFXM010008354.1:0-10763 GCA_034693345.1 Entomobrya multifasciata | reverse complement strand
AATTGTATTGTTATTGTATTTCATCAGCTATGTTGTACCACAATAACACGTTAAATAAATCAATACTCAATACTCAATAATGACAGGTGTGTAACATAAAACATAATGCTTATCTCTTAGCTAACGCTTGAGGCTTTCTCGGGCTATGTATGGGATTTAGTGTACTTTCTCTTCTGGAAATCGTGTACTATGGAACGTTAAGTTTTTTCTGTAATTTATTTCGGAATAAGGTCCTACGTAATCAAAGTAGTGAAACTTATCGGATCAGGGTGAACGTCACAAGTCAACTTGACTTTTACTCACAAAGCCTAATAATTCAACCGACACAAGGTCACTTTTTTAAATTCATGACTTAAATCGTCATGTATATACGAAGTGGAGATTCTTTAAATCATTACAAAAATAAAAATAAAATACTGCTGCACTTTAGCTTCGTTTTTAACGATTTTTTTTGGTTTACATAAGACAACTTCTTGTAGAAATTTGTCAATGTCACGGATGATATCAGTATCAGAAGCACAGAACTAAACTTTCCGAAGTACTCCGAGATTTTCACTTTATTGTCTTATTCGAATTGAAAATCTTGAATTTGGAACTAGACATAACTCATTGGTAGAAAAATAATGTGTACACAGTTATGTGTGCATATTATTATCCTTATCTGGATAGTGATTTTCATAAGAACAAACTTGGATTATAAGCATTCCAAATATGATTCAAATTCTCCATATTATCTACATTTTTGAGCTAATGGGGTGGAAACTTTAGTTTTTGATTCTTCATCGCTCCCGTCTTGACAAAAAAACAACGGAGCCGCAGTTCGCCACAATTACGAAGATTGTTTCAAGTTTGAGTAGTAAAATGATTTCATTTTAAAAAAATTGTTAAAGATATGCTTGGCTAAGGAAATAAAATATATTCCATTCGAGAAATGTAAAAACCAATATTGACATAGACCAAAATTTTATCAATAATTTTATCAATTATGCTTTCAAATTAAATAAGTCAAGTGACTTGTTAATTCTGTTTCTTCTACTATAATTTCTAACCTTGAAATAATTAACTTCCACTCGATTCGAGATAAGTGTAGTAGTTATAAGATAAGAAATATAACTGTCAAAAACACTTTTGGAATGCCTTTTACAAAGTTGAAAAGTTTAGATTTTGACCTTTGACCTTAGTGTCTGATTTTAAAATTTTAAAACCAACAGGCTATTTGCCTTGGACCAAAATGAATTACGTGTCGAAACTCCCAGTTATCTGGGCACAGACGGACAAACAAAGAGATTTATTCAATGCTTTAATTTTACCTACGTACTAAATTAAAAGATGCAAAAAACATAGCGTTTTATCTGAGTCGTTATTCCAAAGTAGAAAGAGCAAAATCTCCTTAAAATATAAGTCCAACACTTATAGTAATTGATTAAGTACACAATACCGTAATGAAAAACGTTATATACGATTGAAAATTAAAGAACATAAATAGCTGCATAGTAAAACGCAACTTGCCAACATGAAAACCGGTTTAACAGTTGTGATTGGTTTGTGTTTATTTTCGTATTTTCTGGGTTACATCACCAACGACCGGGTCAAATGTGATGAGGAGAACGACAACCTAGTTACTATACGTACAATAACTTCCGATCGGGTACCAGAGTTGGACAAAATTCAAAAAAGCAATTAAAATATTGTTGGAGAAACTGGACGCAGAAAGCATGGAAAGCAAATCAAGGATAATTTCTTCGAACCAGATTCTCGGACAAACAGAGCCGTCCGTACGATTGATCCTGATTGAAGTCAAAACTGGTCTTGAAACTTTGCAAACTATTTGGGAAGAGTACGGTCAGGACTCATCAGGACAGAACAACTGTTCCATGATCAAAATCCGCGGATGAACAGGAAAATATTTGTCGAATTGCCAACAATACTAGAAAACCTTAGACACAGAGTGTTAGCTGCCTTTTGGCATGGTAATAATAGTGTAGAAATAGGAACTCGTTCAAGTATGTACCCCACAAATCAGATAAACTGAAACTAGCGTATTTTAACCTAATTGGTATATATCTGTTGTAAATGAACTTGAGTTATCTTATGTAGTGTATTTAAATTGAATGTAATTTAAATAAAAATAAATTATTGCTTACAATGTAGTCTCAAAATGCATATGTTGATGTATATAATATAAATGCATATTCATATTTGAGCAAAAACTCAAGTAATTTACTTGTTGTTATGTTTTTGAAGATTATATCGATATAAAAGATTTAGCTCAGCAGGCATATTTCATGCAAAACCATTCTACGAAACTAACAAATTGCGTATATTTTTCTACACTTGCTTGAAAACGCAGTGTACCATTTGCTCACCACATGTAAAATTAATGAATTCATCGGTTCCTTTCCTTTTTTATTCTGTTGAGACATACGTTTGATGTGTTTACGATATGATTCAGAATGTAGCATAAGAAAATATATGATTACATGTTTACAAGATTACCATCGTGTCAAATGCATTCACTGGAGGTAAGAAATAAACTTTAAAACTAAGAAAGTTCAACTGCTAGCAGTCTAATCGGAACTTTCAAGTCAAAGTCAATTCCATTAGCCGAGCCCCAGGAGTTTATCAAATTTACTTGACTATTTGAATTTGAGGCTTTAAACGTTATCGTATTCTTTGTATCGTGTTGGTTTTTTCATACAAACTTACATTCCTATTATAAAATTGAGTTTACTCAATAAATTGTTACAAAGCTGATCTTTATACCAAAAAACATTCCAATTTTTACCATGCTTCCGTTACCATACTCGGCAAGGATAACCATCATCACCGCGTTCCACTCTTTCTTCGAACCGAAGGCCAGGACTAAATACGTAGAATTGGCTTAAGTATGAAAATGCTTCAAATGAAATGTAAACGGAATCTAATACATGTTACGAAACTATATTTAATCTACTTGGTTTTGGTAATTTTAACGACTGCTTCATAGCTGAATTTTTAGTCGAAATGTTAATAGTCGACAACGCATATTAGTTAATTCTTTTAGTCGACCACGAACAAATATGCAAGTTTCAAAACATTTTGTCACATAATTACGAATAAACACTATATGTAATCCAATCACTATAAATTTCGAAGTTTCATGAGTAATTAATTTCCCTGAACAATTCGTCTTGAATTTTTCGTATCGGTTTAAATTTGTCATCCACAAATTGCTCTGGTGATGCTAGGATCATTCAATTTAGTTAATTTTTTTCACAGCAAAGGCGAACACACTCTTGCCAAATTAAACTTTATAGATAATATAGGAAGAGTACAAGAATTGGAACAAAGATAAACGTCGAAAACGAGAGAGATGCTGATAATGTAGATAACTTTAACAAATTATTACCCATATCTCAAGCATCATCAACAACCTTTATATCCGATAATGACGACGTAGCTCAAAGTTTTGAAACAGCTAATCTGAGGCGTATTTGAATTCGTATAAGTTATAACAATGCTACTCCGACACGAATTGAAACCAGAAGCAAATGTTTACGAGAGGTAAATTTTTAATGTTTTTTAAATGTAACATGCTAAAATGTTCATATTAATTACGAATAGTCAGGATTTTTTGATTTTATTAAGATATTTGTAGAACCAATGACGAATAAACAGTGAAATAAAATTCAACTCATTCCGACTAAATTCGATAACTTTGTTTCTTCAAAAAACAATGTCGACTAAATTCATTTCTTCTAAAATAATTCTACTAAGCCAATTTTGTCACTATAATTTCGACAATAAGTTTCAGGTCGACTAATAAAATTCTACAAGTAAAAATCGTCTAATAAGGCTATGCACTAACAACAAGTGGAGTCTATTATAGCGACCTAATTTATACATATGTTCAAGTTACTCTTGATGATGATCATGTTTTTTCAAACAAGAAATGCTCAACTGACATAGCAAAAATATATGGACAAGTTTAAATTGGAAAGCATAAAATAAATCTAATATCTTGAAGTGTAAACTCATGCTTTTTTCAACTTCAACTAATTCACACACTTTTCAACGTGACTGGAAACTCACCACTTTGGCATGAACACGTCTGTCATGTTTAATTCTGTCTAGTACAATTTCTTTGAAACTTTTATTCCTTTCACTAAAACATACCGAGCCAAAATATTTCACCAAGTGAAAACAAAACGTTGCTACAAGTCGTGAACCGGTTCAAGCATACATAAAAACTCTCACTTTTACTAAAATAAGCCAGTGTTATGCCATAGCATACGAATAATTTTTCGTATACTTGCATCTAAATTCATGCATGCTTTTTTGAATAATATTTGATAGCCTAATAATTCTAATTAGACTTAATTACGAAACTTATTAAAATTAGAGTGCATATGCACTAACTGAGTCTTTTTACATGTGAAATTATGCTTCCATATGGAATTTAAACCCAATGAAATAACGATGATAACAATGTGGCGAAAACATTGTGACGGACGACATTGATCAAAATTGATGCAGACAATCCGAAACGTTTTTGAATTATCTGTGAAAAATTGCACGTATGTATTTGATTTTGTAACCTATGATCCCAATCTATGACATACTGAGGTCATCTGGACCTTTTTAATGACAAGAGGTTTGACCTGGGTATCTAAAAATCCATAGATGTTTTACCCTTGAACTATCTTACCCAAACGACCAAATTGAAGCCAACCTTTATAAACTCATTTTTTCACTTATCTTTCATACTGCCAGACAGACAGACAGACGAACATGATAAATTTACCATAATGCATGATATTCAGGTATCCAGTATATGGAAAAAAGTATGAGTGGGTCAACTTTCTCATTTATCTCAGTCTTAGTCAACATCTCAAAGAAGTAACACCTTCAAACTGTATCTATCCAAAACGACTGTGTACTTATACATACCATCATTTCATTCAATTAAAAAAATCTCTTTCAATCATGAGAGGCGCATTAAGTTTACTGATTTTTTGTTCACTGTCGTACTATTTCGGCTACACCGCTTTGAAATGTGACAAACTTAAGTGTCTAAAGGCGATCAACAATTCTGTTTCTGCACGCACAATTCACACCAATCGACGTCCTAATTGGAAAATAATACAAAAAACCATTCAAATATTGTTGGGGAAACTGGATAACGACGCAAGGAGAATGGAAAATGAAACAGAGATACAGTATTGGGAGGAGATTTACAAGGAAATCAAGTCTTCCAAACAATTGATCCTCCTGATTGAAGTGGAACATGAGCCAGAAAATTTGCCAAAAATTTGGGAAACGAAGAACCAGAATACTAAACAACAAAAAAGTTGTTTCATAATCAAAATCTGTAGCGGATGAGCGTTAAAATTAAGTTGGAGAAATGGCCAAAAACGAGAAAACCGACAAAACTGAGCATAATTAGGAAGCAGCACGAAGTGGTTAATTGGTAGTTTACAAATAACATGTGGCCGTGTACCCTCAATCAAATTTAAACGAAAACTAGAGCGCAGATTAAAACCTTATATAATATTATTTTTTGTGAATAATGTTGAATTAATTTACTTGTAAACGTTTCAGGAAAGCAAAATAGTAACAACAAATCATAGGTGTGTCAAACGGTTTCCTTGTATTAATTTCGAAACAAAAACAACATTAGAATAAATGTGCCATTTTTATATGTGTCATATATATTGTCAAATAATTCAATCATTCAAACATTTTGTCAAAAACATTGTTATATTTATAAATTAATGCGTACACTTTATTCGCAATTTTTTCCTTGTGTATATATTTGAAATAAACTTATTGCAAGCAAAATAAAGAAAAAACCAAAATTTATCTCGTTGCGTGATGTTTTTTTATATGTCGTACTGCCGAGAATAAATATCGTGCCGAGCATACATTTAAAAGTTGTTAACTGAATTCTCATACGTAAATTTCTATGAACCGTAAAATTTAAAATTGTCAATTCGATTCGATTCGATGATTTTACAAAATCAGAACTTTTGCGGTTGCTTGATTAAACTGCTCATTCACTAGTTTTGTAAGTCATCATGAAATCCCAAAGTGGAGATAATGCATCCAGGCTAACTGCTGTAAAATGTGGTTAGTGTTTACCTTCTGCCATATGAAATCCGTCGCCCAACTCTTAATGTGTAGTTTGAATATTAATGCACACATCAGTTTTGATTGTCTCAACTTGAGAGAATAGAGTCTCGAAAGACTTGCTCTTCCAAAATAAAACTCTTTCAAACCAATCCTTAAGACAAAAATAGAGTTGCGTATAAATACAATTTATAATTTATTTTAAGTTCCTATTTAAATTTTTGCGTAACAATTTTCTAAAAATTGATTTTAACATATCCAGCAAACAAATAAAGATAAAATCTATGAACGTTTTTAGTATCCGAATACTGTCGTTAGTTTCCGTGAACATTTTATCACACGACTTGAAGTTTGTGAAATTGGGACAGCGCACTATGTGCAAAAAAATCGTCTTATGAATAGATGTGTAGGCAAACATAGCAGACAGATTTCTGTATTATGTCCAGAAAAGTTCTTTTACAAACACCAACATCTTTCCACAATTGCGATTTACACAATCGGCCATTTTAGTTGCTTATTATTAGCTTTTATATAAATTGGACAGAGGAAGTTAAACTTGGTAATGTATTCCAACATTGACAACTGACCAATAAATTGAAACAATAATAAGCTGAGCAAGAGGCATTAGACGAATAACTGTTTTTGTCATTCTAATTTAGCATTATAGCGTCAAAGCATCTCTGCGCTAGTAACCAAAGGTACTCAGGGACGAAGTCGTTTCCCAAACACCAATACAATCCAAACCAAAGCCTAATTGGCATTATTGCAACAACTTGCTTCATAACTAACTTACCTTCAAAACATCTTATTTTCGTGGAATTAAGTTCTGCCCTAAGTATTTGAGTTTTAACGACGTGCATCATCATTTCAGCAATTTCACAACCAATTGGAATCACTACTGTGTGTGCAAACACCAAACAACCAAAAAATATCGCAACAAAAGCATACACTGGAGCTGAAATTTCAGAGGGCGACTTTCGAACACAAATCCAACTCAAACTTACACACGTCCAGAACATTCCAAAAAGAGTGACATATAACATACATTCTGCCCAAAACTTCACAGATATGTAATTTATGCGAGCTTTATTATAGTACGTAATAAATATAGACACATCACGCACCTGCTCAATTAATACCTGCATATATAATCTTACACGATCCAGTACAACGAAAAAACATAATAAAGCAAAACCTCCCGATCGACATAGTTCTATGACGAAAATTAGACATGATATCAATCTAAGCAATAAAAACATATATATTGTGCTTAGATCTCTGTATTTTGGGTCCGGTAATACTTCGCCCAAAATAAAATACAAAGGATCGTAGTTTTCCCAAACAGCACCAAAACATAACAAATATGGAAGGCTTGCAGATGCAGTTGCTATGAAAGTAGGCATACAAACATCTAATGTAGAAAAGGTGTGAGATCGTTTCGGATAATCTGTAAAATCAATTAGTAACTCAGCATTAAAAATTGACAGCAATTATTATAAAAATATATTCAAGTATTTAAGTAAATTCAATGGTACCATTTGAAAGTTGGTCTGTAATCAAAATTACGAAATTGAAGAATTGTAGTGAATTTTTTCTGTTGATTACCGTGACTACAATTAAAATTGCAAAGAAAAGCCCGATGAATCCAGTCATTGTAAATGAAATAACATTAAAGATTTCCAACTCTAGATGCCCAATCCCAATCGCGTATTTTACTACCTTGTAAAAGGAAAGCAGTCCAAACAAGAGAATGTAGCAGCTTACTATGGCATAAGGAATCCATTTAATGGATGGGATGTTTTCAGAAAGTTTTGCGTAATTTTTATCCCATTTAATTGGAAGTGGATACATAAATCCAAAGAGAAATTTGTGGAAACGAAAGCCTAAGGCTTCAAAACTTTTTAGCGACATGTTTCGTTTTGAAGCTTCAAGTGTAGTCTTTCAAATAAAACTGATTGTAATTTTTATTGCCAATTTCAGTCAACCATTTACTAAGTCTACACAATTATGCTTCATTATTTTATTGTTTCAACGACTAGTAAATAGTTAAAAACAAATTTTGCTTATCCTGTTTTCGTGCAAGAGTTTAAGAGTAAACATCAAAACAGTTTACATTAATTTGCTATTGTAGAAGATATTTTGTTTGTATTGGCTCTTTAACTTAACAGCAGTGTTAACTAAGTAAGTATATTAGAGATATTTCCAGAATATCTTTAGGCACAAATAACTGGTTGTGTTTAAATAACCTAGTATAATTGAGCACAAAAATACGATTCACATTACATTTACAATGCTTTCAAAATTATGTTATAATATGTCACGGGATAAAAGTCGTTTTTGGAGA
This sequence comes from Entomobrya multifasciata, assembly GCA_034693345.1. NCBI lineage: Eukaryota > Metazoa > Arthropoda > Collembola > Entomobryomorpha > Entomobryidae > Entomobrya > Entomobrya multifasciata. Next base: position 2,311 of record JAQFXM010008354.1, on the reverse strand, counting down.
ATTCATATTTTGAAACGTTATGTTAAAATATTCATGATTTATTTTTAATTACTCATGCTGCCTCACGACTGGCCAGTCTGCATCAAGTTTGTTTTTAGTTTTTTTGCGATTGAATCAATTTTTGGAGTAGCTTACCTTTATTTTATGTAAAAACCCATGTTTAAATTATATTTGACATAAATTTATGTTTATGTATTTGTGATTATCATTAAAAACGATTGTACAGCAAAAAATAAGAGTGAAAGACGAAAACGTGAGGATACCGTTTACCTTCTTTGACCCCAAAAACATTACCTCCCTTGTAACTCCAAAGGTTACCCAATCGATCCGAAAATGCAGATTCTCGACTTTGAAATGTAGAACTTAATCTTCCACCTTTTCCAATCAAATAAGGAAGTTCGTCGGTTTCACTAATTGAATCAACCTAAACTAACCAGTTTATTACGATAGCTAGTGTGCCAATAAAAATGTGGAATAACGAAATATATGGCAATGAATGTCCATTCCGTTCTGTGTTAAGTATGCGTTAAAGTTATCACCCAATAAAAAATGTATTGTGAATAATATACAAATGATTAGGTTGAACAAAAATATCCTCTATACATACATGTAACCCGTAACATAATTTTTAGCCTACACACTCTTTGGTAAATTCAGTGGAGGATCCGTAGCGTATTTACGCTACCTTGTAGCAGCACAAATACTCTACCATGGTAGCGTAAATACGCTGTCACGATAGCGTAAATGCGCTACCAGAAAAAATAATAAAAGTAATAAAGGGTGCCTAATAATTACTGAGACTTTTTTCGACCATCAATTTCATAAACTACGAGCTGATATAAAATGGGATCTAAGTATAATTTAAAACTGTAGAATTTGCGCTACAAATTACATCTACTCATAACTTCCTGAAAAAACTTCCGTTGGATTTATGAGCGATAAAACAAACGGGATCAAATTTGGTTATTTCCTAAGAATAAAAAACCCTAAATATGTAAGTCTATTTAAGACGTAAAAAGGAAAGGACGTGTTTTATCCGAGATAAAGATTATACTGATTTGGTCGCTGAAATGTGGGCTTTCAAATACCATATCAAGTATGAAATAAATCGCAATTCATTCATTTATGTATCCACTATATTGCAAAACTAATTTATCGACCACCAAAAACCGGAACAATTATTTTATGCTATCGTAGTTTTTAATTTGATAAGATCCATCATTCAAAATTGGCACTATAATAAAGCCCAAAACTTGAGCTTTCAGACTGGCAAACTTACTTTTTCTCATACCGTCATATATATCCAACAAGGCGATGTAAACATACATGACTAATTTTAGTTTCAAAAAAGGGTTTGTAACAAAAAATGAAATTTTGATGCATTAGACAAACGTTCATAAAATTCAAACGGTAAAGTCGAATGAGCTGTTGGATGGCATTTTGGAACCGCTACTTTTTCAGCTACTTTATGTTGAAAGCATGGTCAATAGTCGTTTTGAAAAATGGATGAACGGAGGTCATAAAGAAAAACCATTTTTTAAACACCTGGAAAAGGTGAATGAATTACGACTTTTTTATTGTCTTGTAAAAATTTACAAGCCGAACTTACAAAAACTAATTTAGCACCATTTTTGTAGAGAATTTAGCGGAGTATCTAAATATGCCCAGAACAGTTTCTGAACAACTTCTCTAAATTTAAAATATGACCTCGAAAAAAGTCTCAGTAATTATTAGGCACCCTTTACATGGTGCAATTTAATTTAATCAAATGCTTGTTTAAACTTGGCCTGCTCGTTGGATTCAAAACAATGTTTTTAATGTAAATGTCGATGCACAATAAAGCATTTGTAAAAAATTAGGAAGGCCAATGACAACTATTTTACAATTGTAAATTATTCCTGTTTTTTATTGGATTTACAATGAATTTAAAATCTTTTACCCAGTACTTATTATTGGCCTCACTAAGTCTTCCAATTAATATTAGCTGTTGGTGAAGAACTATTAGTTATAATTTTAGCTTGTTTGTTTGTCTGTGTTCACTCTTTGTTATCCTTCAAGCAATTCTCTGGCACACAGAATCCTCATGTCGATCGCTAGTAATGATGCCATGTTGGCTTATTGGGGAAAACTTTTATTGCATATTTTGATAGAGGCTTCAAACTAAATCACTTTGTGTCCAGAGACGACAGGTCTAATCCGACCACCGTGGTCAAAAACCTCTTGGTATGACTTCATGGATTGCAGGTAATCCCGCGCCTCAACAACCCACGCCAGGGTGGGTAATCCCAAGCCCGAGAAATGGCAAGCCTAG
>JAQFXM010008353.1:0-10763 GCA_034693345.1 Entomobrya multifasciata | reverse complement strand
CCATCGTCTTCAACTTCTCATGTGGAGCCAGTCTCTTCAGCCTCAGCAGCAGCAGGAAGAAGTGATGAGAATGACGATCGTCCATGTCTGGTTGCGTTGGGAGATAAGGAGAAACAACTTCAATCTCTCTGTAACAACTGAAATTACACGCTTCTTTACATTTGAGCATAATATGCTCACATGGACTTGTTCAATAAAATGTTACAGCATAAAAGAGCACAGATTAAGCTAATATAAAATAGACTTCGGAAGTATGATCCTTAATATTAATAAATTCGTGGAGGCACGTGTCAAGCCAGTCGTTATTGATTGACGTAATATAAGCTATTTTTATGCATAGAACTAGGGAACAATGGCCATCCCAATGTACCAGAATTTCCTATCAAGTGTCAAAGTGATCATGATCATTTATCATTCTGGCTGGATAAGTAGTGATGCAGGTTTACTCATGATTATTATCAACACAGGATCCAAAAAGAATGACCTAATGAAAAACCGTTTTCGATTTCAAATCCAGTCTTATGCAGTGTAACTAATTTAACACTTCCGATTTGAACATGTAAAAAAGTAGTTCGAAAACGATAATGGATGATGATAAAATGTCCACTTCGTGGTGTTAGGAACCCTTGAACCAAACAAAAAAAGGCATCCTAAAAGCCACATTCATACCAATATTATGAGCTGTATCCTATGTCAGAATTATGGGCAGTCTTTTAAGTGTGCATCTATTCTTTTATGTTAAAATTATCATTATTGGTCTTCTAAGAGTGTAGCAGGCTGGAAATGCTCATTATTGTAAAATCAGGGTCAATTAGGATAATTTACTGGAAAATAAATATAGAATGCTGATTAATGACATAGCTGATTTATTGCTTGTTATACAGTTTTATGAAAAAGAATTTAGTGAAACTTTCACATGATCTGAAGAATGCCTCTTTAAGATGTAGATATGGCTATCGAATTACATTTTTCCTACACTCCAGTCTTTTTTCTTCCTAAAACGCTACATCTGGCTTTTCATGGACAAATCTGTGCTTTGGCTGTTTTCCCCTTCCAGTTATCGTGTTCAAGAAAACCAACCCTAATTACACACCATAGATACATTGAGACTTACTACATGTTCAACGATCAACGATGATATGCCCATAGCTCCAGAATAAATTATGGTATTTCATGGAATTTGATATACAATCGGCTCAAAAACGAGTAACACTAACACAACGCTTTACAAAAACACATCTGAAACACTGAAGGCTGAAAAGTCATTTTTATTGCATTCAAGATAAAAGGGTAGGATCAGGATCAGTAGGATGATTCTGTTTGTGTTACCCCTACGAAGAACCACAGCTGCCATTCCCAATAAAATTAAAGCGAATTCCTATTTAAATCCAGTTGACATTTTTATAATTAGAAGTTTTCAAACATTACATCACCAAATGTTTTCATCAATCATTATGCTAACTGGAAAAATTATTCATTATAATTATTCATTCAACCAAATCATAAAATCGATCGTTTCATTTCAACCGCAACTCTCGAAATTTCTTTGAACAATCGAGAAATGATCGAGAACATCACCTGGTTTACCCATGGCAATAAATATGACAATAAGACTCAGACACGAAGTGATGCAGATGCACTTCTTGTTGCAGATATGTATGTAAGATGTTACCTAAGTACGGCTTTCGTTGCATTTTCCCTAACAACGGAGGATCTTTTAGCATTTTACTTTTCCGATTTTATGGAACTCGCACTCGCACCCCATCATTCCCATATCATCCCTTACTGTAAATTTTATAGCTTATCAACCTTGGCAAATGTAATAAAAAACGCATTGTTCCATTTATGTGAATGTCTCATGCAGAAGAACTGGGGTGATGTGGGAAAATGAAATGGCTTACTTGCTTTAATTGGTATACTTGTGAAAGTGAAAAAAAATCAATATTACTTATCCCATTTTTACGTAAGTCAACAATGAAAATCTCTAATAAAAAGAAAATCCTCATTCTGTAATGCACAAAGAAAAAGGAAGTTCTCCGTCGTAAAAATCTGTTTAACTTATCAATGAAAAGTTATTATTCAAGTCAGTGTACAATCAATAGGTACATCGTAGACTGCAGATCAGTGAAATTTAGCTTCGACGTTTTTTCAATGATAAAGACTTCTTACATTTTTATACTCATGATGATGATAATATTATGTCCAAGCTCGAGCTAAAAAAACACAAAACACAACTCGGCAAGGATGCAACACGCAACAATGTGTCTTGTGTCGAGTCTTCTTGGTCCTCTCCTCTCTGTCAAAACAGGTAAATATTACAGTCAACAGTGAGATCAACTGACCACTCACCGTCACCACTCGCACTCAACCCCAACGTTGAACGTGAGCTTAGGCTGACGGGTTCTCTTTTTCTTACATGTAGATGTAACATTCTTCTTTCTCCACTTCAAGCAAACTAACATCTTTGTAAAACCAGTCTGTAGGGGGGCCCTTGGAGAATGTCGCATTTGTCGTATGTTAGAATTACAACAACGCAACGTGCTGCGGTATTGCTTTCCCTATCTTACACAGAGTGACAAAGCTCGAGCTCAAGTGGATGCGAGATGTGTGGAGTGTGATCTTCTCCAAACAGCTTGAATTTAATCTGTGTGAACAGTGAAAAGTGAAAACTACAGTTCCGCTACGTTGTTCCCAGTCGACTCTTGACAGACATAAGCAGCTCAAGTTTTTGCATGCAAATTTTTACCTTGCATAAATGAAGTCAGTATAGTTCGAAATCTTGAAGGAAAAGAACGTTTTTCAACGAAGAGAAGAAAAATGATCTTCAAGTTTATCTTCAAGATTTACCGTGTGGTTTTCTAGTGCACCTCTCTAAGATCTCAATTTATGTAGACAGTTAATTCAACAAAAGACAAAGACAATTGCATAGTCTGAATTAATATTTAACTGGATTTGTTAAATCGTAAGTTTATTTTTAGTTTTAACAGAGAACTGATCTAGTTGATTGAATTTATTAAAAGTTCTGTGCTCACTTTAAATGCACTATATATTTCTAAACAAAGACGTGTCTGGTGGTATTTGGAATACACAATCACTGCTTGTGCTGCTATTGTTGGCTCACGACGAGTTGGTTTGTTAGTTAGTGTGTTTATTTTTTATCCGGTACGATTTCAGATTTCCTAATTTCATTGGAAATGATAATTGGACAATAAATAGTGATACTCAGATATTATGTGTCGTAATAACAGTGAAACTACTTAACATCTTGAATCTTTACAAAATTGAATATTGTATTGAGAACTGAGGAGCTTTTTGGAGTATGGAGATTGTTGACGTGTGGGAACTGGGAAGTGTAAGTTTTATCTTTGAGGCTGGAGCTGAGGATGGAAATACTTTTTAAAAAGGTAGTAATAAATAGCTATACTAGCTCATGTTTGTAGGAGTGCTCATTTAATGTGGTTAAACATGTTTATGTCGGAACGACTAGTTTTATAAAGAAAAAAATTGATTTAATTTTACAGTATAAAATGCAAATATAATACAGTCCACATAATATTTGACGGCAAGCAGAACCCAAAACGGTTTTGTTGACTAAAACCACCATGGCGGAGGCAGAGTCGGAGGAGGACTATGATCAAGGTCTCATTGATTCTGGTCTAGTTGGCATCTTCGATGTACTTAATTTCAAAGTTGTTCCCAAGGAACCCGGTGATCCCAGCTGCAGTAAGTTCAATAAAGTCATCCCTACAGAGTCTAGAATGTACGCTGCTGAATATGTACGTCTTAAAGACCAATATGATAAGGTGAAGATGGAAATGGCAGCTATGGCTTCAAGTTCGGAACTTGAGATAGGAGGCTTACGAGAGGAGTTGACAGAGACAAAGGAAGCCCTGGAAAGGGAACGAAAGAAAAAGGTAGAGGCAAAGGAAGCCCTGGAAAGGGAACGAAAGGAAGGGGTAGAGGCAAAGGAAGCGTTGGAAAGGGAACGAAAGGAAAAGGTAGAGGCAGAGGAAGCCCTGGAAAGGGAACGAAAGGAAGGGGTAGAGGCAAAGGAAGCGTTGGAAAGGGAACGAAAGGAAAGGGTAGAGGCAGAGGAAGCGTTGGAAAGGGAACGAAAGGAAGGGGTAGAGGCAAAGGAAGCGTTGGAAAGGGAACGAAAGGAAGGGGTAGAGGCAAAGGAAGCGTTGGAAAGGGAACGAAAGGAAAGGGTACAGGCAAAGGAAGCGTTGGAAAGGGAACGAAAGGAAAAGGTAGAGGCAAAGGAAGCCCTGAAAAGGGTACAGTTGGAGGAGGAAGGAGCAAAGAAAACGGTTTTAGAGGAGCAAGGAAAAGTAGAAAGCCAGAGAGTAACGGTAACAAAAATGAAAGAACACTTAAAAAGAGCAGTTGTGCCCCCTTCGCCAGCTTCAAATTCGTCGTTGTCTGACCCACAATCCATTAATCAAAACAAGTTAGTGTTGTCCCCATCCACTGAAGAATTTGATCAAGATAGACGGAATGATGACCGAAACTCATCGTCGTCCAACCAAAATTTGGAGACTGATGAGTCTCCTCAGCAACGACCTCCACTGAGTGAAGTCAATAATAGCACTGTCGTTGGGGCAACCACTGCTGGTCAACTACCTAAGCATGGAATCCATCCGTCAAAAGGATACTTTTGCTTTTGTGGAAAGAAATATAAAAGCAGTGCATCACTGAAGAGTCATATTCAATACCACACATTGGACCGTAAGTTTCCTTGTACAGTCTGTAGGTACCGTTTTAAACAGCCGAGCAATTTAAGGACACACTATCTCACGATGCACAAAAGTGTACTCATAAACTGTAAACTTTGTGGACATAAATTCTGCACTAAGGACGAGCTAGGGAGACATCAAGCAGCAATGCAGTAAGTTATGTCAATTTTATGGAAATTGTGTACATACATACATCAAAATCAAAATTGTTGTTGAAGTTTTTTTTTAAATCGCTGTACTAATTTTTATTTATCAAATTTTTATTTTGTATCAAGTTCCCAGCCCCCTCATGCTACTGGAAACCGTAGTCAGCCCGACTGTCAACAGAACTTGGAGAGATCACAAGAGAAAGGCTTGTGTGAAGGTCTGAATAACGAATCTATTAGCAACACCCCTCATTCGCTAATCCCAAATCTGTCTTCAGAGCGTTTGGTTCCTCCATCATTATCCTCCCAGGACGAAGAAACCAATATCTCTGAAATCAAAATTGAAAATGAAGACCCGCAGACGGAAGCCTTTGCAGACCAGAATACTTCTGCAACCGTAAAACATGGAGTAGATTATTCCCAGGCTCGTAAAGGATTTTATTGCAAGTGTGGATTTATGTCAACTGGACGATTTGCGCAGTACAACCTCCAACAGCATATCAAGTATTTCAATACTAAAAGTCATTTCGAGTGCCCCCAGTGTCAGCTCAGTTTTAAGTTCACTTGCCATGTTAAACGTCACATGCGTTCTAGACACAAGTTAGATTACACACTTGTAGGATGCTCAAGATGTTCAAACGTTTTTGAAAATATAGAAGCATTGCGGAAACACCAGAAATCTAAGAGGTAAAGTTGCTACTTTGAGTTGAATAAAAATCTTAGTATGAAATGCTATCTAACTGAACAGTTAAACAATGTCATTTTTCTAATTTTAGTCGTTGCGCTAGAAATCGGAAGCGGATAGTAAAAATAGACTTGACAAACGTGCCAGCAACACCAGCACCACATAGAGAAGAAGAATATCTAGAAGAATTACAGCAAGATGACGAAGTTGGACCATCTACATCCCAATCCGCCAATCGACAACAGAAAATCCCACGAACCCCTTCTGTACCTACTGCAACACTTGTCACTATTGCTCAATCAGTGCCTCTGGAAAAATCAACAACAAAGGTCGTTTCACCGTTACCATCACAGAAACCGCTACCATTTTCGAAAACGAAGCATGCAAAGGACCTTTCCAAACGACATCTCGGATTCTTTTGTATTTGTGGATTGAGGAAAAGAAGCGAGTCAGCTTTAAATGGCCACATAACCAGTCCCCAGTATGAATGCACATTTTGTGGCCATCGAGCCTTTTTTCGAGACCAATTGAAACGACATTTGAAGTCTGTGCACAAGCTGAAAGATTCACATCAACTTCGCCAAATGGGCCTGGGATGCCCATCATGTGGCGAAAGAGGATTTGCAACCAGAAAGGAACTCAGGATTCATGAAATGGCAGCACAGTAAGAAATAACGATACTTATAATATGCTATTTCACTTTCAAGTTGGCATTTTTGCACATCATATATTGTGTCATGCTTATTTTAATTTACAGCCCTGTATTGAATGATCCAAATGGACAGAGTGTACGTAGTGCTGGGAACCTAACTGACTGTGTGGAACCACAACCTTCAACATCACTACCAGCACCAGCTAAACGTCGAGTATTGTTGAAGTCCCAACATGCCAAAAATTCGTCCATCGGTGTCTCAACAAGACCTCTTCCAATGACGCCAGTTGCATCAACCACCGCCACGTCCTTATTTGATACTTCAAGCACTCCAGCTTCTTCTTCGTCATTAAATCTCATTCAGGCAGATACCCGGCATGCAGTCGACAAAGCCAAGTTAAATGCAGGACTCTTTGTCTGTATTTGTGGGCTCACTGTGAACTGTCGACCAAACTTGTCGTCTCATATTAGTTATATGACTTCAAAAAAGAGGTATGGGTGCCCTATTTGTAAAAAGAAGTTTGTCTTCATGTCTGTCTTGAGAAAGTATACAAAAAGAAGTCATCCCAGTGTAGACCTGTCTGGTTGCGCTACTTGTGCGAAAACGTTTTCTTCTAAAAAGAAATTATTGAAACACAAGTGCTTGTCGATGCGGTGAGTGCATAAAGAAATCAATGAAATTTCAATTATATAATACCATTCTATAAGTTTATAATCATAATCTGTAATCACAAATTTGTCATTTGTTTTTATAATTAACAGTACACAGTCAAACAAGAGAGGACGACAAGCACCAAATCAGGCTATTATGACTTCACTAACTTTCCCAACAACTTCCATTTCTTCTGCAGCAATGATCGAGGAAGCAGATTATGCTTCGCTTAATGGACCTGAAGCTTTACCTGCTAGCCCTCCATTTTGTCATATAGAACCATCCTCCTCATACTCTCATGGAGAACCATCCTCATCTTCTCATGGAGAACCATCCTCTGCATCTTCTCATGGAGAACCATCCTCTGCATCTTCTCATGGAGAACCATCCTCCTCATCTTCTCATGGGGAACCTTCCTCATTTTCTCATGGAGAACCATCCTCTGCATCTTCTCATGGAGAACCATCCTCCTCATTCTCTCATGGGGAACCTTCCTCATTTTCTCATGGAGAACCATCATCCTCTCATGGGGGACCGTGCTCGTCCTCTCATGGGAAACCATCCTCATTTTCTCATGGGCAACCATCATTGTCTTCTCATCCGGAATCATCCACTTTACCTTCTCATCCGGAATCATCCACTTTACCTTCTCATTCGGAATCATCTTCCTTACCTTTTCGCGTGGAGCCATCCTCTTCAGCGGCAACAGGAAAAAGTGATGAGAATGTTGAAGATATGATCGTTGATGCTCACTTGACTTACGAACCCCCTCAACACCAAATAAATCATGACATGCTGTCATATGAACGTTATTTCTGTTTTTGTGGACAAGATTTTGTATCTCTGAGTGCCTTGAAAGATCACGTCGAACATTATTCATCCGACGGGAAGTTTATTTGTAAGACATGCGGTAAAAGTTTTCTGATTGCTTACTTTCTAAGCAGTCACATGAGGAATACACACAACATTAAGTATAACATTTCCAACGGGTGCAAACACTGTGGGAAAAGTTTCCCAACTCCTATGCAGCTATATGAGCATTTTAGGAAGGAACAGTAAGTCATATTCAGCTTCGCTATAAAAATCAATTAATTCATCTTTGGAACTCATTTATATGTATTGTTTTGTTTGTTATCTGTAGTTACAATGTTATAAAATGTGAAAAGAAGTACAATCCGCAGACAACTTCTCAGTCCGTTTCATCCCCAAAGGCTGCAATACATCCAGGAGAAATAATTGAAATTGAAGATTAAAACACCGAAATCTTCAGAGGATAAAAATGCCATTGTGGAGAATGAGCGAGATATCCTTTGTGATAATAAAATCCATCTCTTGTTAATATTTAAGGACTTTGCGTTAAGTTTTCATGCTTTAAAAAGCATATTATATAAAGCTGTGAAGAGACAATAGTGTATTTGTATTTATATTTAGTTTTGTATTTTCAAATATCAATGCTGTAACTGTCTATCTACCTCTAGTTGCCATCTTACATGTATTTGTCTCATTTGTTAGAGTGTACAAAATCCTAATATGAAAGGAAAGAATTTGTGTAGAATTCGTCGTGTGACACAGAGACAAAAAATTGGCTATGGTGCAAGTTAAGCGAATAGTTACATTAGAATAGAATAGGGGATCATGGGGAAACGATGTGGCCATTTGCATTTAATATTGATGTAAAGTAAGTATGTGACAGACTTGATATCAAACAATTATTGTTAAAAAGTAGTATTTAAATACTTGTTTTTCTAAATAGAAATAAAAGTCTTATTGTATTCCAGTTTAGAAGTAGTATTAGTAGTACAACTACAAGTAACCGGTGAAATTTTGAAGTTTCATGTATTCGTAAACAGCTCACTGGCGAAGACTTTTTCGTACATTTTGTGGTCTTCAGATCTCGTCATGATGTTAATGTTAATGAAATTCAATACCAACAAAAAAAAATCGTTTCAGGCATCACTGTTTCTACTAGTATTATAAATTCTGTTTTGTTAATTTTTTATGATCAATTAAATGATATGACACCTGAAAATGCTCTTTGTCAATTTTTGGGGTTAACTTTATTTCTGAACAAAAGTTTTAAGCTTGCATTAACTAATTAATATAAACCACCTACACCTTCTTAATACAAAATTGCAACCAACAAAATGAAGTAGGACACGGTATCGGTACCAATGTGTTGATATTTACTGAATTCACGAAAGATGCCTGTCCGGCCGGCCGTAACTAATAATTCAAGAACGATTCGACCTATTACTATTGAATTCAACCTTATCATGCAGGTCACTATGAATGACCAAGGACAAGGCTGTAATCTGCTATTGATTTTCATCTCCCTAGGTCAAGGGGCGACGCCTCCCCCACCCCCCTACTCTGACTCTGACTTATCTTTCATAAATTAAATCAATGTAAGCAGATTTAGCACAGAAGATCACATCATCACACTTTGTTCCGAATTCTGCAGCATCTTCCACTCGCAGTAAAAAATCTCTAAAATTTCATGCATATGCTTAACAGTTGATAAGTGTGAAGTGAAGTGAACTAGCCATCATCATCATTGCACAGCATTGGGCCAGTCAGATGCAGATTCACTTCAACCTGCTATACATTTTTAATGCAATGCTGGCTGCAGCAGCATCTTTCTTGACATCCTCATCCCTCAACGATCAGCTCACAACTGGCCAGGCGAAGAGTCTCATTTTGCCCCAGCGAAACATTACAAAGGAGACGATGAATTGAGTTGACTAATAACTGAACTGAAAATATAAAGAGCCATACTTATGCTTGCTTACACATAGTATTCATTTGATTAAAAAATGGTGATGATGATGATCATTCTTGATTTTTGCACACATAATATTATACTTTTGTTACATAGTAGTTAGTAGTTATGTATAGAAATGCAACTTCGCAATGTAATGTTTAGTACGCAAACAGTTTGGTTTAGCGTTATTCGTCTGAAAATCACCCAAAATACTTATTGAAATTGTTGTTCTTATTCTTTTTTATGAGTTTGTTCATCTTTTATTTCGTACGCAAAATACGCTGCGCTGGTTTGAAGGAAGACATGAAGAAAGATGAAAAGAAATGAAGTTTTATGAAGATTGTTGCTGAAATATGTTTTCTATTTTTTTGCCATCATATTTTGCTGGATATTATGGGGATGCTACATGCCACACCACACGACGAATTCAAAAAACGCTGACATATGCAGACTGACTATGACTACGATAATCGTAATTACACATCCAACTTTTGCTATGCTATGCCCCAAAAGGAAAAACGTTAGTAAAAAAAGTTAACCAACCACGGTGAATAACCTTGACTGAATATTAAGTAGGTTTAAGACGTGTACCTTTATAGATGCCAGAGGCACCCAATAAATTGTAAACTGTACTCAATACCTCCGGCCCGTAATTAAATTCTTGATGGACGATGAGGAACACCTACACTTAAAGAAACATGGCAGTGTCCCTTGTTCCTTTATTTGGGAAATATTTTTATGTCAATGAGATGTTATGTTACATTTCCTTTTTTACGCATTGGGATAATTGTGAATGAATGATTTCCTACGTGAAAAATAATGTGGGTGTGTGTGGATAAAAAAAATTGAGTTCAATTATTTGCTTGCTCTCTTGTTAGTTCAGTATGACGATATCTAGCGAAGCCTATCTGAGGGTAATATTCATTAGAAACATTTCCAGTAATTTAATTTTAGCATATTTTTGTACAAATATATTGCTGACATACATGATGTACGTAGACTCAAGCGAAGGGAACACACAGCTCAGTGTGTTCCCTGTGTAGATAGATAGTAAGTACGGTTATCTCATCTCAATATTCCATAAATCCTGAAATTTGTCTCTCAACATTTTTGAAAATGACGATGTGTACT
>JAQFXM010008352.1:0-10770 GCA_034693345.1 Entomobrya multifasciata | reverse complement strand
TGTTATTAGTTTTTGGCTTGTTCTCTGGATAGCGTGTAGTTAAAGGAAGCTGTGGGGTGGTTGGCGGATAGTATGATGGTATTACACATATGCAATATGTTTTGTTACTTTTTAACTGTTATTATTATTGTGTAAGCAGTAATTGGCATTTTGTATGTAATATTGTTGTGTTGTGGATGGAAATCAGCATTGTTAAATCTTTGTTGTCACTACATTAACACGTTAATAAAGTCAATATCAATATCAATTATTTTTTTCAATAATCTATGCTTATATTGCAAACATTTTTTCCGTCTAAAATGAAAGACCACCGTTCGAAACCGATTTCACTTAAGCTTTTATGAAAGGTATCCTTTGATGTACCGTTCAAACCAAGTTGGATGATTTTGTAAGCGATTGCGGTTGGTCTCTATTCTATCTACCGCAAACGCTTACAAATAAGGAAATTTTACAAGAGAACATTTGATAGTTATTTATACGAAAAAAATATCCAACTGTAACAGGACAGCCGTCATGTCAGTCAGTCGTGAGGATTGAGATATCGGTTTTTTATTTATTTTTTAAATGCACTGATCAACTGACAGCAAATATCGGTTTTTATTATTAGTGGGCTGGCGATACATGGCGATACTCTAACTGTACAAAATAATGGTTTACAAGACAAGTCTCTAAAAACTTTTCACTTTACTCTACCGCTACCGACATGTCATCCTAAACGTCAAATCTTTCTTGCTTTAAAATTTGTGAATATGATGTTTATGTAGTAAAAAAGTTGTTTCTAAATATAACAAAAAAGGTTCCATGCAGTGTCATGTCATGTCCTAGCACCCATTGTCTATTGATTTTACTATGTTTACGATCAACGATCGAGGAAATCGATCACGTTTTTTCGTCTATTGTAATTTGTAATTGCCATAAAAATAATTGCCTGACTCTCTGTTTAAAAAGAAAGGATCGTGTGTTGTTCAATTTGTACAATTGCACTTTTCCCTTGATTTTTGGGCACCCGGTGTACCTATGCTCATATTCAAGGAAATTTCCGGAATTGCGTTGTTTTCGAGTAGATTCCTTTCTTTACACGATAATAATAGGGTTCAGACTTTCAATAAAAATGAAAGCATAGTTTACTTTTAATCTTCTTCGTATTTTTCAATCATACTTTTGATTATAACAGCTTATTAAAATATTTCATTGAATTGAATCGAAAAGATCTACGAGTCTGGTTCTCTTTGATCCCACTTGTGTTTCATCGATACCTACCAATGATCATATGGCTCGCTAATAATAAAATCTATTCATTTTCTACCTACTATTTAATTTAGGTAGGATGGATGCATGATGATGACAAAACAGAAAAGAAGAGGCAGATGTTGCCAATTTGCAAATGTTTTTACTCAATTCGTCTGAAATAAGAAGGAAGGGTCATTGATACCTTCAAGGAAATGTTTTGATACAATAACTCATTTATTTTAAAACTTTGTCGTGCTTGTTTGGTAATAAAAGCTAATAAAAAATAAATTAGAGAAATCAAAGCAAGTGCGACATACTTCATTTATCCTAATAAAATAATTGATAATCATGATTCATTTTGATTAGTCAATTTTAACGTAATAATATATATTGGAATAAGATGAATTGAGTAAGAAGTTTTTGCAGTTGATGCTGACGAAAAAGCAGCATTCATATTTTATAAATTAGCATTATTACATATTTTTGATGATGAACTTCCCCATAAATACAAAATAAGTTGGTTTTATATACCTGTTTAGTAACTAGTTTGCTAGTTACTTACCCCGAAACGTCTGACATAAGCAGTAGCATAATCATCGGACAAGCCAAAAAAACATGTTAGTATTTTTTAGCTTGGCTTACTTGGTCTGGCTTATGATTATGCTTACATGTTCATTACGTAGTAATCATACTATTAATTATAACTTTTAATGTTTTATAAAATTATGAGAAAAATCTGGTTTCTGAAGTAATAAGATGAATTGTGATGCAGGCACATGTATGAATTGTACGACACCACCGTGTGATTTTATGTCGTATATTCAAGTTTTGATTTTGTACCAAAAGAAGGTTTTAAAATGTGGTTTAGTATATTTAATAGCATACCATGTGGTCTTCGAAGATAATAAATATTAGAAAATATCATGTGAGTAGAATTTTTAAATGCTCTACAAAACGGGTCCTAAAAACAAGAGTAGAGTAGGTCATAACACAAATAATTTTTGCAGGCAGCTTACTAACTTTGCGTAAAAATGATCTGTTTCAAATTGTCTTTACTCCATGAAAACTGCTAAACGTTGAGAAACATTTGGAATTTGCTCAGATGAAAAGTGAACTTTGAAGAAAATCAATTTTAACATTTTTCACAATAAAAATGAAAACTACGCCAGAAAATGGATAAATTTTTTGATTACAAGATCAAGAGAAGTAATAAATAAAACTTCAAGTGGGAATACATCTGAAGGGATTGTACTTTTATATGCAATTTTTCTTCGAAGTACAGCAAATGAGCAACATTTGTATTGTCATTCCTAACAATGCAATGATTTTGAAATTGTGAAGATTAAGTTTTCTTGGGATGCTGGGATGAGATTTTGCATTCCTTTCCTATTAGTGGCATGACATGTGCAGCATTAAACGAATCAAAACCAGTAAAACTTTTTTATTGAAAAAATATTAATAACTTTTTTTTGTCATTTTGATTTTGTACAAATATCATCTACATATGTACTTTGTATTTTGTATACATTGTACATGTTTGCCCAAAACCAAACGTTATCAACTTTTATGACTATTATGGAATTTTATTTACAAGTTGTCATTCAAGTTACATAAGAAAAAGCTTAAACTTTGTTGAACTTTACTGTTGAAAAAAAAATCAATTTTGTATTTGAACTTGTAACTTTGTAACTTGCATACAAAATATTGTAAAACTAATAGACATTTTTTTACTCTTTACCTGCCTGTCATTCAAGTAACAATGAAAGAAATATGAGTTTTTGGCCAATAAAAAGGTAAACTTAAGCAAAAATCACATTTTTTTGGCTCTTCCATCTTCCTCTTCTTCTTCGGCCACACCAAAAAAAATGAAGGAAAAGGGCGATGGCGATACTAACTGATTGCAGCAGTTGTTTTGCGTGTAATAAAAAAGGCAATTTAAAAAATGTAGGTATCCATGCAGTTTTTTTACCTTCCTTCTTTTCTTCTTCTTCTGCTTGTGTAATAACAGCATGTGACTAACCAGATTTCCCTTTTTAACAAGATGGAATTAGACATTTGAAACAGATTTATGCATTAGAAAGCACAGAAAGAGGAGCATATGTTGTTATTCTACAAATATGTATATGTAAGAGATGTGTGTATTTTGTATATGCACCATTTCAAATGTCAATTTAGTAAAAAAATTGAAATAGAATTTTTGAGCAAAATTCTAAATGAAGGCAGCAGCAGGCAGATGGGAAGTAAAAAGCATTAAAAAACACACAACTGAACTGAACCGTCCGACAATGAACTTTTATTAGTCTAATAATTTGGATGTTTGGATGAAAATGATCCTCAATAAAAATGTATCATGTATCTTGGATACAAAAATAGGAAGCAAGCCATTCTTGAAAAATAGTAAAGCCGACATGTGCGTGCCTCTCAAAATGCAATGATTGCATTTTTTTTTTGTTTATTTTTATGCATAACAGTTGTGCCTAATGTGAAGTCGTTCTAAAATTGCTTTCCTTTTTCTCTAGAACAAAATTTGCTATTCAGCTTGTCCTTTGTGTTTTGTACATGATTTTAAATTGACATACAGATATGCCTATATTGGATTATTGGATTTTGGGGTATTTTCTACATTAATTTTTTATCCAAGAAACAATTTCAAGTTTATTTTGTACAAAAATTAAATGTGTACCAATAATTGATTGTTTTTTGACCCCGAAAATTTCTTCACATTCCACTTTTCTTTTTTTCCTAAAAGAAATCTTGTAAACTGACTTGGATACCTTTTTTATCCACTGCCTAATTTTATCTAATAACACGTAAACGTGATAAAAAAATCATTGAAAGATTATTTGAACTTAAACCCAGACAAATGAAATTTAACCTTTCTAGATTTTTTTCATACCACATTTCCTATTTACATTACATTATAATTTCTTGTTTACACAAAGCGTGATATCAACTTGGTTTTTTGAATGAAACAAGGTAGCCATTAGGGAAGATTTTTTTAAAGTTAAAGATTTTTGTTTATTTATCAGCATCATTTTCCCCTTGAAAACCTATAACCTTTCAGTTCACCTGAAAAGTCATGCTTCTCTCGTTTAATCATCAAAAAATAAGTTGCTATTGAGTATCGCATCGTTTTGAAAAACCATTTAATGTACTTTACGTGTGAAGTGTGTAAGGTTGCTCGTCGTTTGAATTCCAAATCGAATATTTCGACAAAATTATCAACTAATAATTTTTTTCTGTGTTGTAATTTCAACTTTGATGATCTGATCATAATCATTTTATCTTTTAAGAGTTTAAGCACCTTTAAAAAAAATCCTGATCATCATCACTAAAACAAAGAGCAAGTACATTAATTTCTTTAAAGAATGTGAAATGAAGTGTTATAGACTGCACTTGCACTCACTCTCTGTTCTACCATTACACTTTTATTGGCAGTTTGGCACATTTATGGTAATGGTTAATGATAACAAGGTGTTATGAAGAAAGGATTTTTTTTCTTCTTCTGAGCACGTGCTCTGTGTACAAGATAAGTACACAATTGCACGCAGTTTTTCCTATTACGGTTATGTTGACCATTTTAAAAATATGCTTCCCATTATTTTCATTTAGACAGCCATCCATACAACCACTCTCTTTTGTTTTTCTTTTCCTTTTTTGAAGAAGAACAAAAATGCAATCAAATTATTTATTACCTTGCACTTATCCCAATAAAAATAAGATATTTAAAAGGGCACACGCACACCAGAGATCATGATGATCATCATCGCCATTCATTCATGCAAAGTCATCATTTAACAAGGCCAATTCACTTGTTTACTCAAAAGTACACATTATCCTTATTAAATTATCATAATCATTAAAGATATTTTTTTTCAAAAAAAATGCAAATAAAAATGCTCTTTTGTGAAACAATCAAATGTAATATTGTTTTTTCTTTTGAATTTTTTACAGAATCATCGTGGCACTCGTGAGTCAAGAACAAGCCCATACGACACCAGTCAAGCAGCCGTGAGTACTAGACGAAGTAGCAAAAGGTGTAATGACGTCTCAGTGTCAGTATCATCATCAGAAAAAGTAGAAGAAGCAAGAAGAAGCTGCTTGTCATCAGCATCATCCTCATCTTCTTTTCTATTAAACAGTGAAGAAGATAGAAAGATAGGAACAATGAGAGAGCTAGATATTCAACAGCTTTCATCAGCAGGAGCCGCCGTAGACAGTGGTGGCCAGTCTTCTTACTACAGTGGCCACCAACATTACCAACAGCATTACCAGCAACATAATCCCTATCAAAATCATAATGTTGGTCATCATCACCAGTATCATCAACAAGTATGTCACATGTCATATCAACTCTCATGCTTCTTTATAATTTCTCTGAGAAAAAAAAGAAGAAGAATGCTTGCATATTTTTTATTTACTTGCCATCATTTTCTGGGTATGCTTTCCCTCTTTCTATTTTGTTGTCATGTATATACGTCTATCTAGTGTATCAAATACATAAATAGGATAAAAACCTTGCATGAAATTTCGCAGGAAACGAAGGAAACTCATGTTTTCGGGTTTTTCCAATTTGAAGAAAAATCACTTCCTTAAGAGTTTCCATATCCGGATAAAACAAAAAGATAAAATCTGATAAAAAATTTTTATCAACTGACAAACAATATAATTCTCTTTGTTTTCCTAAAAAAAGTTTAGCTTTTAGTTGACATGACATCCCGCTCTTCCTTCCGTTTTTCTAAGCTTTCTGAGACTTTTTTTTACTGTCTGTCACTCTAAATTTGTCGTGAAGAATAATAACGTAAAAATCGTATTTTGAATTCTGAGTAAAGTTCAGTGTTACGTTTTTTGTATATAAATTTATTATGCGCCTCAGCTTCTCTTTCAAACACACATTTTTTGTTGTGTGATGATGTGGATGGTGACTAGTGACTCGAATATACTATTAAACTTGACAAGCATCTCCGGAAGAAGCGAGTGCCAAGTGGTTAGGGAACTACTACAGCAGAATTTAAATACATTTATCGTGTGTGCAAGCAAATGATAACGATAAGAAAGCATCTTATTTTAAATTTATACTCTTTAAAGCCTATTTATACGGTTTCCTCTCATCGTCTCCATTGTCAAACATACACATATCAAATTTATTATGAGAAAAAACGAAGAGTAGAATATTTTTATGTGTATATTTCTTCTCTATTTACTTTTTAAATGTAAATTTATAGGTTTTCCTCACATTGCGCCGTTGAGTTGAGTGTTTTTTTCTGCTAACAAGTAAACCAATCCAATTTTCTAACAAGTTAGTAAAAAAGGTTCATGTTTCTCCGACTTTCTTTTCATTTCCACACTTAAATAAAAAAGGCTACCTTGTAAGTATACTACAGACACAGACAGTCATTTCTTTTTTGTAAGTTTTCTGCCAAAAAAAAAGTTCTTAAAGCTTGAGAGCACTTGAAAGGCACGTGTGCAAAGAAAAGAGTATCACTTTTTTAAACATGATGACAATGTCATATGAAGACCAGCTGAAAATTTGACGGTATATTGAGACTACAGACTACTATATTTCCACAGCCGCAGAAACAGCGAGAACAATTATTTAAAGTATTTTTATTTTGAAGTTGCTCCACAATTACAACCGCAACCGTAAAATGGAAAATGATAATTCTAAACCAAATGAAATAATTAGACGTTTTTTGAAGAAAGCTTTGAAATTTTTAAGGCAAACTGTCTGACTTTGACTATGAAAGAAAATAGTTGCGAGTAAATTACATTAAATAATATTATATTACAAATTTTCGCAGACAGAAATTACATGGATTCAAAAGATGAAAACAAGCTTATCATAAAATATGGAAAATTCATAATAAAACGTGAATGGTAATATGAACTAACTTTAAAAAATACACATATATTTAAGTTTCCAATTTACAAAAGTGGGAAACATAATTGAAATCGGAAACTGAAACTTATGACATTTTTCGTCATTCCTTTGTCTGTGGCAACCTTGAAATAAAGGTGGGGAGTGGGGAGGGAATCTAAAAAAAAAACAATTCATTTTACGTTGCCTAGGTATTTTATTAATTTAACTATATATTCATCAATCCATTTTATTGTATTTACTTATCAATTTAACTTTTCCTTTCAACAAGCTAGTAACTTGATCACCTTAAAATTATAAACCAACAAATCAGTCACAAAATTTTGAATCGATAACTCAGTTTAAATCTTCGGAAACCCAACACCTTTAAGCATATATTCATTTACTCCAACAAAAGATCAGCTTCTCGTTCCAATTTTATTGGCGCATCTAATGAAATCGTGCAACGGATAAATATCTACCAAGAAAATAGATACATTCTGCATCCATTTTGTTTAAATATACCTATCAGATATATTCCATTCTTTTCAAAGAGCAGGCCTTGAAGTACCATACACCACACACCACACCACTTGCAACTCAAACTCAACTGCCACATGAGTCATTGGCCACGACTCACGATTACGCATAAAAAATCAACACAACAACAAAAAAAAATCGTTTAAAACATTGAAAATCGACATCAAGTCAACTGTACTTTATATCCACCTATATACATATATACACCAAGCTACCAAACCAAATATCAAATTTCATTTTGAAAAAAGTTCATTTTATCCATAAACTTCAAAGGATTAGTGCATCATGCATATATTATCCATTATATCACATATATAATATATAACACTAGCTAGACATGTAGTCTATTAGGTTTCAAACAAACTTATCTTTTCAAAGTGAATCTCACACACAACACATTCTTTTAGAATTACGCCTTGATATGCAAGATGCATGTGATATGGAAATCCTCATCGTTACGTCGATACACCACGTAACATTATTATTATGGAATCATAATCATTTTTCATTTACCACCACCTGACCATTTTGAAACGGAGAGAGAGAGAGCCTTTCACTCTTGCTTGTGTGAGTAAACTATAAACACAGTTGGATTAAATATTATATGAAAAAGCCAAAACTGCTTATATAGCTGTTTTTGTACAGAAGAAGGCCATTGCGACTTGCAATATATACTTTTGTTGTTTTTTGTCAAACATACACAGATTATCAATATAAGTTTTTTGGATGTTGTGTACAGTACTGCCTTTTGACAGAAATCATCTTTTTGCACTGATTTCCCCTTGGATTTTTAGAGTAGAGCTCTCTGAGCTGAAGGGCAAAGTATAAAATCTAAAGATTATTACGCAGCGGAATCGTGCACAAACGCTCAAGCAAACAAACAAAGTTATGTCTGTGTCTTGTTGGCATGTTACACTCCGCAGTATTCTACACATATCCATAATAATGAACGAATTACTTTGTCACAAGATTTTCGTGCCTTTCTCATTCTGATTGTCAGTGTTTTGCCGCTATGCTCATGACTCTCAAGACAAGACAAAAGTCAAAAAAGTTTTAGATAGACGATCCGATCGTAAAAACGACAATACCACATTTTTTCATCAATTCTGATTTCGAAAAGTTGAAAATGTCCATGTATAAATTGTCTATATGTCAGAAAGGCGAAAAAAGATACAAGGCTGTTGGAATATTCTTGGCTGAAATAAATTACATTTCCAGAGAACTCGTAAATTAGAGTAAAAGGAAGGAAGGAATAAATTTTTTTACAACAACGCAATATACTAACCACTACTAGATGATCAGATCACGGCAAAAATATGAAAAAGAGGAAGGAAGGATAATAAACTCATAAGATTGACATGGACAGGACAAGGATTATTATGTATTCATTGACTTTATACACAAAACGTAGTTATTTGTGTGTGCAGTACGTTTTTTACGTAGTAACGACATCAGTTGTTGAACTGGTGATGAAATTATTACACACACACCTGAATCAAGGAAATACTGTAGTATAGGTAATCAGCAGAAGATAAGATAAAGATCATTTCCCAGAGAGTCGAGTCAAGTCCCACCACAAAAAAATTCTTCATCTTGGCCAAAAGCTCAAAGATTATGAATCAGCCCAGAGGGGCCGTGATCATTGCAACGAAAAGTTGTGCATTTCTAATAAATGTAAGCTTACCTGCACAAAGTTAAATAATAAGATATAAACCAGCAAACATAATAATAATAATCTGCAATGCAATGAGAGAATTATTTATGCATTTATGTATCATAGCTCAGCACGTTTTCTTAAAAAAATTACTCGTCACTTTCTTCGTTGAAATGATTTTGTGTAAAAAAAGAGATTTTTTATTATGTTACATATTATGCTCTTTGCGGTCAACTGTGAAAAAAGATGAACTTTACTTGTTCCTGGTGGTATAGTATATTATGTGTTGGTGGTACATTTTTTATGAGAGCTTTTGTCAAAGTTTGCAAATTTGTAGGTGGTATAGTGGTTAAGGTGAGCTTTTGTAATTTGGATTACTAAAAGAATCATTAAAAAATGTTTGCACAGCTATCTTGATTCTGGGTGACAAGTTTCTCTGCATAAAACATAAATGCACTTGAATTTTGAATGTATTACGTTTACTATACCTGGTTTCCATAGTAACGACATCAGGATGAGAATATAATTATGCAAAAGAGGCTTATTTGTTGGTAAATAGTATAAGGATAGCTTATTTATGGGAATTTAAAGACTTCACTGTTTTTTAAACAAGTGGATAAGTCAGTTAGGAAAATATCATGCTTGTTACTTTGGTTCTTTTTATGCTTAAACCCAAAATGGCATAAAGAGTACCGTGTTAAGTAATGAGTTAAAGATGCAATAAGAAAATGTTAGTCTTGTTGGTGTCGTCTTAATCTTTGTTTGTATAAATTGTGTAGCGAAATTTTTCATAAAACGAGTAGGCTCAACGCCAGTGCCACTTTTATTTTTAAGTGTCCTTCAAATTGTAAAACGCATCATTTTGAAATCAATTTCTGTATGTCAATATTAAAAATTTAAATGTTCTCCTTTCCCTATTTACTTACGTCTTTGTTACGTCTTTCTTTCCATTCCAAGAATAAGTTATCAAAGTGGCACGTGACGTGTAAACAAAGAGCAATTGTTAATTGATTGAGGTCTCAGTTCTTACAAAAATGTCAATTAAGCTGTCAACATTTAAAAACTGAATGTATTACAAATTCTGTAAAATTCCCATTTGAATATGTGCATTCATATAGCAGCTTGCAGGGATTTAAAATAGTTTAAAATTAAAAAAGTGCAGCCCTTCTTTCCACTTCATATGCAAAAAAATAGCCAAATATTTGACTCAACGTGCATCACAATTCTAGCATAATTCACTCACTGTTCACCCATCCAAATGTCAGTCAGGCAGTCAGGGACCCACTGTCTCATTTTTATAGCTCATGAATATGAATGAATGCATAAGCAAAATGTTTCATTTTCCTGAACCTCAAATCTGCTCCACTCTCACAAAAATGAAATGAAAACTTTTTGCGATAAAATTTCTCTACTAGCTCAAATTGTACAGTTATTCGTAGCTTTTCTTCTTCCACTCACTGCGGCAATTTTCTATTTCTAGTAGCTTATA
>JAQFXM010008351.1:0-10771 GCA_034693345.1 Entomobrya multifasciata | reverse complement strand
GGGGTTTGACCCCGGAAGCTGAAAATTTCTAGCGATGGAGTACTTGACCTTAAGTGTCTGTGTGCCAAGTTTCAAGTCAATCGGTAGACGCGTTTCAAAGTTAGAGCGCACACAGACGGACGGAAAGACAAACAAACTAAAATTATAACTACGATGAATCGATTCATCTACGTAATAACGCACTTTACTATGGAGCTACTGATTAGTAGTATACATACTGTGACAAATTCAAGAGCCTTCCTCTATCTAAGTTTTAAGTGCGTTTTTTGTCATTGATGATAAATCTGGCTTCTCAAATCTTCCAAATGGTCATTAGGAGCATTCTTACGCATGGATAAATGGCTAATAGTGAGTCAGTGATGTCAAAACTGCTATTAAAATTGTAATTTTCAAAGGAAAACCTGACTGTAGTTTAAGCAAGCGTTTTATGGCATCAAATAAATGAGTATTAGTAGTACTCATTATGTCGGCGGTATTTAAAGCTAGGCTATTTTGTAAAGGATTGGAATCACGCATTTACGCAATTAGGTGCTAGATTTTGATAACGAACCAAAAAGTCTTCGCTTTATCTCCCAGTGCCTACCCTACCCATGTTAAAATGAAGTTAGCTCCTTATCAAAATATGGGAGCACGAGAAGAACTCTGAGCTCGTTTTCAAAATCTGGCTTCTACTTGCGTACATGTCCGATTGCAATAGCCTTTTTTTAAATTTAACTGCATACAGGAATAAAAAAGAAGGAAAAAACTAAAGTTTAATTCTTTAAAGGAGAATTACCATCAAAAACGATTTTTCGAATTTGTCTGGCTTATTACCCAAAGTAATATGGAATAGTATGGAAAACCATTTTAACCATTGAGGTACCATCATGTCTCATGATACCCCTTACATCAGACGCGGCTTTCGTCCAAGAAAGTGCGTCTCTCTCTCTGGCTTTAGCCAATGGCATTCATCCACCTCGGTCACACGCATTGCAGAAGAAGATGCAAGCTTGTTCCCACTTGCCACCAACTATCAATCATTCTTTCTCACTCTAATCTGTATTCTCATCATTCTCTGTCAATTCAAGTGTATTGTATTTAAGAATAAATATACTTATCAAGAAACTATCGCTTATCGAACCGTTATCCTTAACTTATTTGCTTCATAGCATTTACTATCATCACAACCATATTTCTCGATGTAAGGTTATTAAAAGTTCTATCATACCAGTTACTTTATTTTGCGTCCAGTCATGTAAAGTTATAAGACTTTTATTTTCACTCAGTACTTCCTTCTTGTTATTCTTCTAGTATGAGTTTATATCAAATTAAACAAATTTGTTACACAGGAAAATGGTATAGAATGAAAAGTGCTAACTCGAAAAAAACGACGGCAGAAAACTGAGCTCTTTACTAAGGAAATTGCATATCTTTCATTTTTCTGTTTGAGAGTATGAGCTACAAGAAACTTTCCTGGTGTGGCAGAATTTTGTGCTGAACTAAACTAAACACTTGTTTAATTTATTTTAATTTATAAAATGTTTTCACGCATGTGTGCTTGTGCCAGTTGAGTAGCTGAACGTGGAAAAATAATGTTCAAAATGTTTACTATAAAAGTTTAATTTCATTGTGTTTTTTTATTCAGTTCACATTTTGTTTTTGGGCTAAGAAGACAACATAAGACAGATTAAACTTTTTTGAAATTTCGCTCGGGAATATGGGACCAACGAAAGTTATTCTCTTCATGGGACTTTTGGCAATATTTATTGCTGTCGCTTATGCGGATGGTCTCCTCAAGGATGGCGTTCTTGGAGTTGGTTTACTTGATACACACAATGGCAAGACCGACGTTCTAGACGTAGTGGTTAACGAAGATGGGGTGAGTGTATAAAATAATAAAACACACCATTGATTTAATAAGCTTCTAAATATTTAAAATGTGTTTTTTCTGTTCATCCAGCATCAGAAAGATGTTCTTAAATTGCGATAGGCCACTCACCATGTTGGTGTTCCCGATCTAATTCAATGTTTCCGAATCCAAATCTTCCTTGATTTAAATAAATCCAAATTTAAAATTATATTTCCGCAAGTCATGAAACCAGTACCGATACGAACTAATGATTAATAAAAATATTTAGCAAACTAAATCATTTATTTTGTATTTACATTCTTTCCATATCGACTAGCGTTGAAGACTCGTAAAGACAATTGTCTTTTCATAGCATTTAAATATTATCAAAAGTTGCTCAATACTTGGCCTAAAAATTGGAAACAACTTTTAAAGCGATGCTGTGTAACATTTGCTTGGACTTATCATCTGCTAATGAAGTTTTTAATGAATTTAAATAAGATATCCTTGTATCGATTGCTAAGACAATTTCCAAGAAATTATCTTCAATGCGATTCCAAAAATGCATCTAGTAGATCCAATAAACGCAGGGGCTCGTAACTGTGATCAAAAAAGCAGTAGTAGAGAAAATTCACATAGCTAAATATGATTGTATATATTAAAACTTTACTGTCAAATTTACACAAAAATTATGGAAGTTTCAATGCAGAAATGAGTTTATTTGGTTACAAATGTTACAATTTATAAAGGTTTATACCAAATTATGTGTACAACAGGATATTAATTGTATATTAACGGGTTTTTAAACCACATCATATTTTTAATCAACTATTGAAATTCTCCATTGCATTTTAAATTTGAAATACATTTAGGCATTATACTTGATATCAGTAAAAACTGTATCACAGCAAAGGTTGGTTGCTATTCCTCATGATTTCAATAAAACAACAGTTCGTAAAAACATTATTCTTGTTTTGTATTGCGATATTAAAATTTTGACCAAATCCCTACTTAAGAACCTACTTCAGAGTTTTTCGTAGTTATTGTTTCATTTTAGTTTTTATTTAAAACGTAGTTTGTTATCAAACAATTATTTTTGGTCCACTAAGCAAATTTGTCTAACGGTCTATTATTGTTCACTCTTGTGTGATGGTTATCAAAATTGTATGCCATCATTGAAATAAAAGCCGTCAGGATAAAAATACTATAGGGATTGTTTTTTTTCTAAAAATATTCACGCATCATACCACTATCATGGTTCTAAAAATTTGATTATTATTTTGGAAGAGAACACCTATAAATCCTATAGTATTAAACATTCTTCGGTTGGATTTCCTGCTTCCATACTACAATTAGAAGGCATAAGTAAAGGCTTTATGTGTAAATCCGCGACTAAATAAGAAAGAGGTAAACATTAGTTTATTTGAATAGAAATTTGATTTCATAGTATAAATTAAATAGCATCACGTCTTCTAAATATCTTTTTATAACATTTAAATATTTGGTTTGATATATTTTAAGTGTCTAAAATATGAAGTTGTTTAGGAAACAGTCATGTGTTAACCCCATGTGTCTTAAGAATACAACGTAGTTGGCTAAAAATATCCAGAAATTTCACTAGTCTAGTACTATTGTACTCTAAGAATAACTTCAACCGATGCGATCGAAAAAAAATTGGAAGCTTGTTGAGTAGTTCATAAACTTATTAAATTATAATTGTTCAGATCTATTTTGCTTTTGGTTTGTTGTACAAGGATACTATAACCCTCAGTTTTGTTTGTTTAAGTATTGTGCATTGGGTTTCCTTGTATCCATAATGACTCCGCTTCTAACTATGGCTAGAAAAATCTTAAGGAAAACTTTAACATTGGAAAGAAGCCAACTCAAACCAAGCAAAATTTATTAGTTGCCTGCTTAGATAAGCTGACGACTTATTTTTTTGCGTTTGCTCGCATTAGTGTATGCACTCATTTTTTCATGAACTAATTTTTTTCTGCTGAGTTAATGAATTATTTGTTGAATGAAATTAAATTCAGCAGCTTGATTCTATTTTTTTAAATTTATATGCAAGCATATAGCTAAGCACCTAATTTTAAACAGAAAGATTATAAGAGTAGCTGACTCAAAACCACTCAGAATTTGCTTTTCCTACAAGTTACTTCAGAATCGGTTGAGGAAATTGAAATTTTATTCTTTCTTTGCGTTGACTATATAAGCTAGTTTGCGCATTAGCAATTACATCCATATTTTGTTGCACAGCTAAGTAGTCGAATCCTTAATAACTTAAAACATTTAAAATTTTGGAAGGCGAAATGGGAGCAGCCAAACTGATTATGTTTGTGGGAATTTTGGTCATGTTCCTGGCGACACTTAGTGTCCAAGGAGCTCCCGCTGAAAACGGGCTACTTGGTACTGGACTACTGGGCAGCGACACAGTAAGCTATTTTTAACGATTATATGATATATTTAAAAAACATAACTTTAATGAACTTACGCATTAATAGACATCTTTTTTGATCCAAAAGTTACAGACGGATAATCTTCTCTCAGGAGTTCTGAAAACCTAAACTTGATGACACATCAATGGTAAACTATGTTGACAAATAATATAAATCTACTGGACTCTAAAATTTAAACAAAATAAAAATTCTAAAAAAGGCATACATATATACGGCTACAAAATATGATTAAATAAAGCATTCAAAAATATTTTATTATCGTTTCTAATCCCGCTTATAATAATATTAACAAAGTCATATCTTATGTCGTTCTGTTTTCATAGCCTGTCACGACAGTTCCATCACATTCAAATTGAAATCATAAATTTGCAACGATCATTTGACTTTGTTACGTTAAACCTATAATATCTACACATTTTGAAGCGTAAACCATGAAATCATGTGAAAAAATTAACTCATACTTAATTCCATTTGGTATTTCGAAGTCCGTATCTGTAATTTATAAGGCTTTTTACTTTTAAGCTATTTTAACCATGAAAACTCAAATTGGTAAAGAGTAACCATGAAGCCACCAGGCAAAATCAAAATTATCAGTTTCATTGGTATATTCTTCGATTTTTTTGTTCTCCCAAATATATGTGTGACTACTCTTATGCGAAAGCTTCAAATTTATTTATCCACTTAATAAATATCATCAAATTAAATTATAACAAAAAACTTGCGGAGCATTTTCCTCCTTGTTGACTTGTGTTAAAATTCTGTCTACTTGTACAAATCCATTTACTTATCTAAATCTGCTGCTTGTTTAAAGATCAGCGAAAAAGGTTACTTCTGACATTATACTCAACTCAGCCTAGCAATGATGCTAGAATTTTTTTTGGGTCGTTCACATAATACAGTATTATGTATACTGCTTATTGTAGCAATACAATTCTCATGTCGTGTGGAAAGTCCGTCTGTAAGCTTAAACTTTGGAGACTTTTTATCCCTTACGAATAAAACATTTGTGGAAGGAGGTAAACTAGTTGGCTGGACAAAAGTGGAAACGTACAGTACACCCATTCTCGGAGGCCTTTCAGACCTGCTTGGGAAATTTGGTTTTAGTATTGGGGTCGGTGAAAAGAAAACTGGGGCATCCTTAGAAAAATGAATAAAAAACAACTGAATTAATAACTTTTCCTTCTTATTTTATCTGTAACTCATATTTATTCAGCTTAAATAAAATTTTACATCCAAGAGTTCCAAAATAAAATTTTGATTAAAAATTTCATCTTTTTATTTTATGAGTCATACTAAAAGCCATTCAAGTAGCGTTTGTATGTTGTGTCCTTTCATTGAAATTATTTGACAATAAACCCATTGTTCTCTAAATTATGTCTTTATTCCATTCCAAATAAGGTCACTCGTAATTTGGCCAACGTTTGCATCATGATAATGATTAAATTATTTAATGCATGCTTATTTTACTCAACTTTGAGAATAAAGTTTTACACTATTCATTTCCGAAAACCAACGTATTCCAAATCATACACACAAAGCCAGTTTTACTCATACTTTATCTAAATTTCATACATTAGTTTGTCGTTTTTCCATAAAAAGATTAACAAAATTGTATACTTTACATCAAACATGGACAAAATTAGTGCAAAACTCACATTTGCTATTGTAATACTTATCGTGATTACAAGTCAAACCGAAGCAGCATCTTTGAGTGTAAATTTTGGGGACCTTTTTACTAAAGTCAATGACGCAATTGTGGCTGGAGGCAACATGGTTGGCGTGCCGAAGGTTGGAATGTACTCTACATCTGTACTTGGTGGACTGTCAAATTCAGTTGGAGCATATGGAATGTCAGTCGGTGTTGGTGAGAAGGAAACCGGGGCTTCCGTGGAATAGGGAACGAAACTTCAGCATCGGAATTGTAAAGTGGCAGTAATTGAAAATGTTTGAAATTTAGAAAATTAATAATTTTTTATGTTAACATATAAATTGGTATGCAATTTAACTTCAATAAATTTGGACCCCTTTGGACAAACTTTCTAATCCATGTGGCTACTTTATTAATAATTATCTATTTATTGATTTGTATCAACATATTGGTATATCTTTTACATTTTAAATGTATTTTACATTACATTTTGAACCATTACATTTTGAACTTAAGGACATTCAGTAACATGAAAGTGAAGAGTATGTATGTATTTATGTATTTTGTTTGAAATTCTTACCCATTCAGCTTAATTTATATTAAGTATATTTTTTTCATATTGAGCATGTTTGCTATAAATGATTGTTTTTACTGTAAGATCTTGATAAACAATAATTAGGTAATACATTTATTAATAAAGCTATAACTATAAAGCTGTTATGAACTTTTTTACACTTATAACCTTAGTTAGATAAGGTTGAATGAAGTGCAAAGATATTAGATTGTTTGTGTAAAAATGTGAATAAAAAGATAAAAACCGAGTTCATCAACATTTTCATCTACTTGTCAAGCGTTCTTTCAAATGCTGATGTACAAGGGTATTAAGAAAATATTTTTGTCGGATTTATGCACACGTATTGTTAGAGAAAATATTAAATTGAGCGACAGCAGTTTTATAATTTAAAACAAATTTTCCTCGCGGAAAATTTAAAGAGAACTGTTAACATGCACGAGCTAACATTTGCTGATTGATAAACATCAGCGTTTTTAGACTCAGATTATAAATACATGCAAATGTTAGCAGAAAATGGTAACTGTTAGCTCAAACAAGCAAAGAAAAGTAACGTATTTAGTTCTTGTCATACTTATAAATAATAAT
The DNA here is from genome assembly GCA_034693345.1 of Entomobrya multifasciata. NCBI lineage: Eukaryota > Metazoa > Arthropoda > Collembola > Entomobryomorpha > Entomobryidae > Entomobrya > Entomobrya multifasciata. The sequence goes on along the minus strand of JAQFXM010008351.1, from coordinate 3,677 downwards.
AATGTTGTTAGGAAGTATGTTGACCTAAAATTTTGTTAGTATTGTTCACTAACTGATAAAGCAGTGGTGGCAAGTGGAAAATTTGACAAAAAATGAAATGCTGACGCATCAGTTTTTGAACAATTTATGCTTGGAAATGTTGATGCTGTGGAAGGGAAGCAAAACAGGGCTTATTTTGTAGAAAAATTCAAACTTAATTTGTAATTTATTATATGTGCACAACAACTTAAAATGTTTTCTGTATCAGTAGAACAGTTAATTTTTAAAAGACCATTTTACTATATTGCGATGTTTATCAAACATTGATATAAAAATGAAATTCCCACGACCAACAAGTAATTTATTTTATTAAAGTACTTTCATTTCTTCAAAAGAGCATATGTTGACGAAAACATTCAACAATAATCCACTGGTAAAGAAGCAAACCCAATTGGAAGGTATGTCTTGCCAGTTTGATTAGCCGGTGTAAAGCAAAAAAAAACCTTTTCTGTTGAATAAAATGTTATATAAAAGTCAATATTGAACGTAAACACTGAAATACCGTTTGGGAATTTTATTTACATGAAAAAGACGATAAATAAACAGCATAGCATTTCTTTTCCAATATTAGTCGATCACTATACCGAACATTCACAATACTTGTTTGCAAAAATATATTTAAGTGTTATCAAGTTAATGCAGGCTAACTCTTCAACCAGTTAAATATGTAACAACAGAATTCATCAAAAATTTCATCCATTGGTTGAGCGTCCTTTCAAAAGCTTCTGTAGAAAGGCATTGAGGAAATATGTTTGTCAGAATTATGCACAGGAATTGTTAGAGAAAACATTAAATTGAGCGACAGCAATTTACTACATATTTTCCTCGTGGAAATTTTTAAATAGAACTGTTGACGTGCACGTGCTGACATTTGCTGATTGTTAAACTAAACATCAACACTTATACACTCTGCTTGAAAATAAATGCCAATGTAAAAATAAATTGTAAAATGTTAGCTCAAGGAAGCTGGAAATAGTAAACGTATTACCTTCTTGTTATATTTATAATAGGAATGTTGTTGAACTTTAATTTTGATAGTATTTTTCCGGAATTAGAAAAGTATTGGTAAAGGGAGGAAAAATTGACGAATATTAATGCTACTGCGTAAATAAGAAAAATGTCATTGGATTTTTTAAGTTGTGGACGAAAAAATGGGGCTTCTTTAGAAAAATGAATCTTGCAAACCCGTTTTAGCAACCAGAACGAACAAATGTAACCAACATATCAATTTAACAATGTTTTTTGTATCAGTAGAGTATTTTACTACAGCAATTATTTCGTTTTGGCTAGGATGTAGCTTTCCACCAAAACTTGTTATAATGATATAAAATGACCATTAACATAAACTATATAATATTACTAGTGCAATATTGCTTCTGTAAGCCAATATTTTCCCTGTAAGTATTCAACATCATTCTATATTAGTGTACTAGCAAATCCAGTTAGAAGTCATAACTTGTTAATCTCACCTGGCATCACAAAGCATGAAAAAGTACGTTTCGGTTATAAGAATTCTTTATAAAATTCATTAATGAATACGACCACTAACAAACTATTTGGATATTTTGTCTACTTGTGTCAGACCATGAATCAACAGCATTTCCAATCAAATGTTTATTTATGAAAACGCTAAAGTTTGTCAGTATTTTAGGCATAACAATAACTATGAATTTAGATTATATTCTAATATATACTTGCCACTAACATAATGCATGCTAACAGTTCCTTAAACAAATTTCGACAAGATTTACAGGATCTTTAAAAGTCTTGTTTTCAGATATCTTGCTTTCTCAGCATTCTGGCGACTTGGTCCACTCCAATTCAACCGCAGCTGATTACTGAAATGTATAGTTGGTAAACTGAATTGCATGCATCACATGTTGCTCCGATATAAAAACAGAAAAAGTGAAGTTGTTGTGTTGGTGGTGAGAATTTTTCCTTTAATTTTGTTGAAAGATAGTAAAATATTTATTTTTACTCAATTTTTGCGTACACTATACACATAAGCATATAAACTGTCGTTTTTCATGATTACTCTGTCCCGTAAGTTTAACAAGAAACAGTAAAACTTAACTTTTAGCTTTTCTAGATTTATACTATGCTTGTAGTCGCATGGCAAGTTTTTAATGTTTGTGTATTAAATTGGCCATCACTTTTTATTACTTAAACAATGAATTGTATCTCTAATTTTATGTTTTATCAACAGAAATAGTAGGCTTAAATGGGACGAATTAAGGGTCAACATTTCCAGCATACAGAACTACACTTTAGCCATTTCTGGAGTTCAATCACACATAAAATTAAACAGACTTGCATTAATTAACATATTTTTGTAACACACAAGTTGTAGCATATACAATAAATTAAGCATTAAATTTACAAATGGTTGTTTGTGTTTATTGTATAGATTTGGACATATTTCTACTGTTGTGGATTTTTCAGCTGTACTGAGGAATATAAACTATGCGACCACTCAGCTGGATGGGATATTATCAAAGGAGAAATGGAAATTTTCCCTTCTCAAATTGATCGTCAAAAGTAATTTTTTACAGTTATTGTTTCAAAACAGATGTGTTATATTTGCTTTTATAATAGAATGTTTTTGAAATTCTTTTTTTGCAGATTTTTTTCTTATCAAATATTCAGTCCAGTTAAGATTTTTGTTCTATGTGTAAATTATGGAATTCGATTATTTCCCTAAGTCTACTTTACCAAGTGCGTATTTAATGAAGTAATTAGGAGGGTCCTCTTATTTGTCATACATAGAGCAAGTTGACTCAGTTGATTTAGCTGCGGAAGACTTTTTGAAAACATGGAATTCTCCACTATTTATTGAAATAATTTTGGATTCTCATCAGCTGGATGTTTTGTGTACCAAGGAAAATATCAATTTACCAGTTCATGTTAATATTAATTTTTTGAAATTTGGATCCAAAAACTCCAGTGTTGACAATGATGACGACAATGCTACGAAGATTATACAGCTTTCGACTTTATAAATGTTGTTTTTTGATGTGTATCATTTTAGCGTTTTGCGCGACGCACTTTGATGCATTAAAAAGGTGGCGTTTTTTAAACCTTAGGTATAATTGTACCACGCAAGCGTAGAAAATCCTGTAATCATTTACCATAATGTTTAAAAGGTCCAGTAGATACCAATATACATATGATTGTCAAATAATTATACAGGTAAATATATGTAACAAAAATTATGCATAAACTACTAACGTACTGGTTTTCCGAAAAAGTTTAAAATTTTCCTGTTACTTTTAAAATATTTGCTTAAACAGTGTTATTACAAGAACATGTCCTGTGTTGCGCATTTAAAGTATATGTACCACTTGGTAATATTTCGTTAACTGTAATATCACATTAAAAACTTGTTTCAAGTGAAGCTTGTATTCTTATGTTTAAATGGATAACAGTTTTTGCAATGTTTCGGCCATGTACATACTTTTAACATAAGAAAGGAAGCAAATTTAATATTCGGCTTCGTTTAAATAATGTAAATATAAATTGGTAATGTCGTTGTTGTCGGTGTCAGATAACATTATAACAAAAACCATGTTTGCCCTGACATGTGTCAGTGAATTTTTAATGTAGTTTAGGCTAAATCTCATGTTTCGTATTGATAGTTA
>JAQFXM010008350.1:0-10773 GCA_034693345.1 Entomobrya multifasciata | reverse complement strand
CAGGGTGACCCTCCAACCAATTTTGAGTCTATGTCCAAAAATGATTTTGTTTCGTCGATAACTCCGAAACTACTCATGGCAGAAATAAACTGCTTAGTGTTTTAGAGTTCCCAGGCTGTCCTACAAATGGTCGCTCAAAAATTAGGGTAGATTTGTTCTTAGTTTTTGAGATTTTGATACCGATGTAGAAAAATCGTAAAATGGCGATATCTCAAAAACGGGTAAAGATAGCAACCTGCGGTCTTCACCAATGAAATCTACGCATCAAAATCTATACGATTCACTATTAAAAACGAAGTTTTATTTTTTTCCGAAAATCGCCGCCAGAGGGAGTGTATTTACGATTTGGCCAAAATAAAAGGACCGACCACCTGTAGGATACCAAGGGGCATGTATGTGCCAAGTTTCGTGAATTTTCATTGATTAGGGTAGGAATAACGAGTGAAAAACTGATTTTTTGACATTTCGGGGCATAGTGAGAATGGGCCAATTTTCAAAATTTTTTAAATGGTCGCGAACTGACTTTTAAGTGACCCTCTATTCATTTATGCATGTTTTGGAACATTCTAAAATTCAGTCCGGCAAACCAAGGTGGACCTATGTGAAGTTACTGTTATTGTTATGGATGATGCAGAAGTCACCAGAGAAACGACCAAGTGTTAGCCAGGTTATTAACCATCCGCTCTTTTGGAATGATCTAAAGCTTTTTCAATTTCTCTTTGATATTACCCATGAATATCTTCCAAGGCCTTATAGAAGTTTCAGAAGTCATGGTCGAATAATAGATTTTTGCTTTAGAAAACTGCATACTAATTTACACAAGAAAACATTTGATTGGACTACGACTGTAGTTGAAAAGAATGTAATTCCAGATCACAGTTTGTTAAATTTACGGAATACAAAGAGGCAGTCAATTGTGACATTGTTAAGGATATTCTACGAAAAAGGAATAAATGTTAACTATGATAATAAAGTTAATGGTCCAATTTGTGCTCAAAGCGCATTTCTCAGCTCATTTCCTGAGTTGATTATCTTTCTATTTTGTAGTATGGCAGGAAATAAGTCCTCTTTTTATTCCTCCTTGCAAAATCAGTATTGTGAAGGCTACGAAAATGTTGACATATCGTTTGTAAGAAGCATCATAGGGGACTGGGAAGAATCTTAAACGATAAGGTTTAAACTATTATAAGCATACTAATAACTGTTTAGTTTTAAAAATATAATTGATGCACACATAATGCATATGTTTGTTTATCTTGAAAAAATCAAGTGTAAAAAGTTATTAATAACATTAGTTATTCGATGAGTAAATCGAAAAATGTGATAAATAAACAAATAAGGAATATAAAGTTTACTGGTGTTACTTGTTTGGGCATTGTCTTAAAAACATTTTTAAACGTATAACTTTAGTACTACTTTTTATTTCATTCTTACTGTATATTAAGTAGTCATAACTGCGCAGTATTATACAATATGTGCTACGTGCCAAAAGTATCAGGCTTTTTTACTACGTTTATTATCACTACTGTATTAATGCACGTCAACTGACCACCATTAGAAAATGCACAATTTTTTTAGTGCTGATTCCCGCAAAAATGCAATAATATATGATAGTAGATCCAACGTCACTAGAAAACATTGTGTTACGGCTTATAAGTAATATGGATAGCTAGTTTGGGTTATGAGAATATTACTTAAACGAAGTACCGATTTAACTCATATTGGTTAATATATTTGCTGAAAAATTAATTTAAATGCATGTATTCATGCATGATACTGTATGTGTTCCACTTCAGCGAATTACTTGAATTCTTTTATTTATGTTTGCCACTACATCTATGCGAAGATTGGTGAAATGTTAAAAATTACCGAATTGTGTCATAAACGTTATCCGGCCAAAATTACCTGAAGAGTGTTAAGCTACAAACTATATATAAAATAATAAATTACATAAGATTGCTATGTTTTGTGTTTTATAACTACATTTATACCATCATCATACAGAATAAGTGCACATCAAAAATACATTTATCATCACATTGCTAAACTAAGCAAATGATCTGGTTTCCATATTACTTTGAAGTCAAATTCATTAAACCTTATCACAAACATATATATTGTTTGTTGTCAACATTGGTAAATTGTGCTGATCCTGGAACAAACATTACAATAAGTTTGTAGCAAAATCCTATTTCTTTCAAATGCAGTATGGTTTTCCTTTACAAATGTAAGCAGCAGAAATGAGTTCGTCATTTGTTTTCATTTTATCTTTATGCAGTCCTAACCTCACACATGCGATTCAAGGCAATCAATTTAAATTATGTTTGTAGTGAGTTTATTTGCTATACATATGATATTTTTGTTTTAATTTAAACCAGAGAACAATTTTACGTCCGAACTTTACTCATTTTTAGTGATGATCTATACAGCAATGTACATATAATGTACACAGTACAAGTAGTGTAGGCCAGAACTAGATAACCACATATTTATTATCCTTAATACCATGAAAGCAAACAATGTTTTGTTCACTTTTTGCATTGTGTTAAGTGCAAATATTTGTACTCAATGACATCATGAATATAGTTGTTGTCGCTGTTAGTATTGCTCTTTTCCCATTTTACATGTTTTGAGCATGTCATTTTATATCATTGCAGTCATCCGTTAAAGAATAAAAATCGTAGTTTAATGCAGACTCTGTACTAATGTAATATAAATATTAGTGTCGTGGTATTTATCAGTTTAATAAATAAATAAAGACTCTTTGTAGAAGTGACTTACAATATTTAAAGCAGCTTTTACTAAAAGTCCAACTTTTTAATTGAAAATATGCATTAACTTTATTTAAGTGACGACTCGTTCAATCTTTTTTTCTTGGGAAAGTGCACTTAATATTCGTTATAAATTGCAGTTTGCCAGATGGATTCAACCAACTCAAATTACGTCCGAAAATGTTACGAGGTTAGTTTCCAGTTTGAAAATGAAAAAAATCCGTGATGTACCATAACTTGGGCACCATTTGGCATTTTGAGATTAATTGGCTTACTCAGTGAGCCAAAATCTATCATTTCTTTAAAGTCGCTTTCATGCAATATTATAACGACTATTTTGTTTTCCCGCAGGTGGACATGAAACATTATGTAGTTCCGGATCTACAAGAAATAGCTAATTGTTCCTTTTACTGGGGAAAAATTGGACATATGGGGGCTGCAAAATTATTGGAAGGAAAACCTGCCGGAACATTTTTATTACGAGATTCCACCCAAGAGAATTACTTGTTTGCCGTAACAGCAATGTAAAAATTCCATATTCAAATATTTATAACAGTACTATTCCATTTTCGTATGCATTAAATACCTGATTTTTTCAGAACACGTCAAGGATGTATATGGAATGCAGGTATTGAACTACGCAATAGTCTTTATGCGTTTGACTTCGATGACTCATCACATTACCAATCTTCATCAGTCACTGAACTACTTACACACTACAGAACAAATAACTGCATTTGGATTGAGGGATCTATGCTGATTTTCCCATTACAACGTAGTTTTCCCTTTGACTTAAAGCATCATGCTCGTGCAGCGATTAGCAGTTATCTCACCAGCGATTCCGTAAACAAGCTAGCGTTACCTGAAGTACTTCAAACGTACCTCATGGAATATCACAACAAGCAAAGAGCAAAAGTTTTCCGAGAATTAAACACATTTCCGAGATTTATAGTCTATTCATTGGACGAATTTGTGTTGTCCTGACAAGCTTAACAAGTTATCAATAAGTTTAAAAACATTATGCTTTATAGTTTTACTTTTGTGAATTCGTGTAATACAAGCTGCGCCATCAAACGTCAGAATTGTAAACAGTTACTACGTTCACCAGGTTGGCCGAAATAATTCTTTGTTCTTATATGCAGCTTTTCGTTCCGAAATTTCATTTCATGTCGAAATGCTATTTGAATTACTTCTTTGGTAAGCATTTAAAGTATTATGTGAACTATTTAGACAATATTTGTATCGAAAGCATTGAATATGTTGATTACCGGATAAAGAATTCCACCAAACCTAAACTTACTATATCACAGAATTAAACATAGAGTGTAAGTTTCAAGTTTGGAATTGTCAACTCACCTAAAACGTAAACTAATATTGTTATTCAACTATCCATTTTTGTCGTGCATATACGCATCAATGAGCTCATGAATTTGGTTGGAGTCACACTCTAATCTGTTCAAATACCAAATGCATATTTATTCATTACATATAATATTTTTACAGATACTCTCTTCTGTATGATGTGCTTATCTGTTTTCACATAATTTATCATATCATGACTCATGATAAGCAGATTTTATCTAGCAAGGTATTTCATTTGTGTATTCAGTTTTTCTGACTGCAGATTAGGTCTGTATTGGAGAATTTTATTCGTAGTGGCTGTTTTTCCGTTGTTAGATCACATTAAATAAAAGTTTCTTTAATAATCAGCGTTAGAATAATTTAGGCATCCTTTAGGCTAAAATTGGCGAGCTTCCCATCTATAGGTTAATTTGTAGCCCACAAGCGACAAGCTCACGTAAAGTTCCAAAAAGTTGAAAAGCTAAATTTAATTTTCAAGGTCATTAAAGTACATTTCTAAGTTTTTATTGTTTAAAGTTAGCACAGTACTCTCTCAAGAATTTAATCCAGGGTTTATTTTTTTAGATCAAAGCCATTTATACAAGGAAATGGTAGACAAAGTCAATATGGCTGCCCAAGACGAAATGGGACCAGCTGTTAATGTCAAAGGCACAAAAATTTACTATTTTCCCGAAATCAGCATTGGCGTGGGAGCTACATCAATTGTTTACAGAGGATACTTTGGGGATACGAGTATGGAGGCAGCTGTAAAAAGAATCGAGCCTGAATACATGGACATTCATGAAAATGAGCTAGCAGTATGGCAACACTTGGTGAAAGTAAAAACCCAATCTAACCTAAACGTCATTAGACTTTTTGACTGGACAAAGTATGATAAAACTAGTGTTTACCAAAGCACAAAACACTGCTACGTCTTTGCAATGGAGCTTGCCTTGTGTAACTTAAGAGAATACATTCATGTTCACACTAACGCTCCAAATGACCAGCTGAAATCTTTTTGTTTCGATACAGCAAAAGGTCTGAAGTTTCTTCATACCAATAATATTCTTCACAGAGATGTAAAACCAGAAAACGTACTTATATTTCAAAAGGGGAAGAAATCTATAGCTAAATTGGGAGACTTTGGAGTAAGTCGACTGATGACAAACCATACAAGTACAAACGCAACAGGTCGAGGAACTGAGGTTTGGATGTCACCTGAAGCTATTAAGTCCATGCATCAAAACATAAAATTTAAAAATACGACATCAGTAGACATTTTTTCGTTGGGAATGACAATGTATTTCACATTGTCTCGTGGTAAACATCCATTTGAAAGAAGTCCACGATATGGAAATTTTCCTATTATGAATATCATGGATCCAGACGTTATGTCACCATTTCTTGAAGAAAGATCCATGTGTTCGGAAAACCACTTACTTTGTTGGATGATGCAAAAGATACCAAAAAAGCGACCTACAATAGATCAAGTGATATATCACCCAATGTTCTGGCGGAACGGAAAGAGGCTAACTTTTATATGTAGCCTGTCCAGAATCGTGAATGACAACAAAAACCTGGAAATTGTGAAAACGCGAAGTGATATCGACCAGGAATACCAAAGTTACCATGAGGATGCTTTTAAGACTGATTTTGACTGGTTTCCAATTGTGGATGAAAGACTTCGTAAAAGGATTTCAAAAGGTAAAAAACTATATCAGAAGAACTCAATACTTTCATTAGTGGAATTGATTAGGGATAAGCACGAACACAATAACGATATGGTCACAGATCTTTTGGCCGAATATTTTTCAAACGAAAAGGGAAGATACTCAGAAGAGAAGTATATAAAATATTTTGAAAATCTAGTTCCAGATTTGATTATACATTTATTTATTACTGTTATTCGGCGGAATGTGTCCTTTACATTCTTAAAGGAAAATTTCTTTCCGTTTTACCACACGTCAAATTTTCCAGAAGAGTCAATATTCCACAGAATGTTATGTTCTCAAACCAACTTGAGTGAAACTTTGGAAAACAGAAAAGGGTATAAACAATCTCGATTAATTTTAAGTATACTGTCTAATACACCTTTTAAAAACAAACAAAATATTGTCGTTTTTTAAATTGGTTTTTTAGATTTAACATAACCCAGTCCTTACCAGATGCAAATCCAGTCCAAAACTCTAAGCAGCCAGTTATTACCAGGTAAACACATTAATTGGTAGCCTAAGTGTAAATAAACACAATTCTAAAAATTTCTACTTTTTACCAATAGGTCTTTCAACCTATCCGAGAAAGATGTTTGTACTGTGGTTTCTCACAATTCAAGTTTTTACAAGTTAAAAGCATGGGTTTATTCTGTTTGTTTTATTAGATCCATGCGAAATTTTCTGATAGATCTTTTTCATACCATAAAGTATTTCCTTTATATGGGCATGTATCCATTTGTATTTATATTCGGTGTGTACACTTTGTTCCTACTACAATACTTTGAGAGCGAGATTTTGATGATGAAAGCAAAGAACGTCCGAATTTCCAGTAAACCGAATATAACAGTCCCAAGTTACACTTTTAAGATGAAATCATATTTTTTGGATAAAAATTATATAACTTTTGTCGACTACGTGGTTATTTTTGCAGCATTAGTTTGTGCTTTAATACATTCTTCTAGATTGACGTATTTTCGAAAATCGGCCGTTGGCTTGACGTATTCCGCATGGCAGAAACTGTTTATTGAAACCCATTTGGGTAATCTCGAACGGTTGAAATTACTGTTTGAAGTAATGATTGCCTGGCAGTTGTATGGATTGATTTATTTGATTATGTTTGGAACGTACGCTATGCTAATATTTATGGTTTTATTTGGAGCACATCAGGTTGCGCATGGGATTTTAAGTCTTCGTGTAATTCCTTGGATAATACAGAATTACTCAAAAACTACAAACGAAATGAAAGTTTAGGATTTCTTTAATGATTTTAAAGCAAATTGAAATTGTCAAGAATCTGCTCGTTTAGACAGCTGTGTTTGTTGAATGTTCTTTTGATAAATGTATTATCTATTTTTATTAATAATTGGTTACCATATTAGTCATGTATTGAAAGTATTGCATATGTATATTATGCTGTTATGTTACCAGTGATTACGGCACTAAGCTATGAATACCTGAAGTAATTAAAAGCTATCTTTCGGAATATCACAGAAAGGACAGAATATCATTTATTTCCTTATCAAAATTGAAATGTTTCATTAATTTGTAGGTATCTATAATAATTACAAGGCTAAGTAGCAACAAATGTATATTAACAACTTAGTATCTGTTTTGTCCATTTATTTATTTAATTTTGTCCAACTCTCGTATGTGGTAAATAATTATAATCTTGATATACTTTCAAGAATGGTTTGTTAAATAAAACTTTTAACGTTCAATGATGTAAAAAAATTTAAAAAATTTAATCAAGGTTGAAAACACATAATGTCCAGTCATGTTATCACTTTTTGATGAACTCTGTGGACTCACTTTATTGACTTACTCAATATAGTTATGTACCATTTATTCATTACGTTTGTGTCACGTTGTGAGGTTGGATACGACAGTTGTTTTTTACCTATTTGATTGGACTAGTAAATAAGCCCTAGCAGACTGTGATTAAAATACAGTCAGTAGACACTCACTGCTCAATAAATAAAGCGTTTATACACCAGAAAGGTGTAATATAAGAAGTGGGTCTGATGCGTATTTATTTTATGATAGCATAGTGTTGTTTACTAGCTTGTAAGATCCCCAGTTACATTCTAAAGTGCATTCTACAATATTTCATAGTACAAGCATATTAATTTTAGAATGTAACAATAACAAAATATATACGAGTATTTAACTACCGCTTTATATTAGTATAATTCTATCAGCATCATAAAAGAAAAATACGCAACAGAAATTATTATTATATTAACATATCGCAACACTAAATAGTATAGAATTTTTATTTTAACGTAAATTCACTAATCCTTATCCCAAACCCATATCTTGTTTGTTCTAATTATCTGTAAATTATGCCGATCTTGGAACATCTTATAAAACAAGTGTGTACCATTTTTGTTTCTCGTTCGAATGCTACATAGTTTTTCATTATAAATGTCTGCAGCCTAAAAAAATAATCGCTTCTTTCATTTTATCTCTGTGCACCCATAAACTTACCAAAAGAAGTCTCAGGAGAAAGACCTTATATTTTTAGCAAATTTATAGTGTATGTGTATGTATTTTTTAAGTATTAACTATTTAGCAGCGTTTACATAAGAAGTATACTAGTCTTTAGCAATTGTCTATGTAGCGCTGTACATACAGTGTACACAAAACAAGTAAGTCCTATTTAAAAAATCTTAATTAGTCAATGTAAGCCACGGAAATAACTTAGCCACGGCTTAGTTTTTCAAATAGTTTATATTTCTTGATCAAACTCGTGAAGGAAGTTTTTGACGATTTTTTCTTAATATATTAAAATCATTCCTACTTGGTGACTTACACTAGCTCTATAGAATAAATATGGCTCTGTTTTCGAGTTTGTTTTTGATTTTACTAAAAAAAACATCAATTTCTGCCTAAAAATTCAAGGATTATGTACTGCAAACTTCCAAATAACCAACTAAATTCACTAATGTAGGTATTTTTAATCAATGTTGCTTAAATTGATTTCGTCAAACCATTTCAACAAACTATAAAGTATAACTACTACTAGACCTCTAACAGTAACAGGTTAACAAAAAGCGACATCATATTATTTAATAAGACCAGAGGCGTCAGCTCATCGATGAATTTACCCTCTGCAATAATAAATTTGAATGGCCTACAAGATTTATAAAATCTGCGTTCCCATTTATTCGATGGTTTTATTTGTTTCTTCACATTGTCAAGGACTTCATTAGACGTAGAGTACACAGAAGAAAAAGCACCAAATACAAATAGCACTGCAATAAAACAATCTACAGTTATTATACCACAAAAAATTTGCAAACCCAATGCATCGTCAGTGACTGCGGATTTAGTCGTGGCTTGAATAATTGTAGCAAGGCAAATAGATCCCAAAAGGCCGCTAACAACATTTAAAACCACTAAAATGGGCCCCCGAACCACAATGCCTGACAAAAGAGACAAGAGCTGCAAGTGTCTGAAGTTTAAAGCTCGCTTTTCGCGGGAGTATGTTGGTTCATGGCATCGGTTTTGAAACCTTGAACATAATCAATCGGTTAAATAACGAAATGTTTTTTTAAATATTCCATACGTAGTTAACTTACTCCTTTAGGTTTTCAATCAGCACCAATGGTGTCAGATTGATTAGAACGGAGCCCACAATTGGAATGCCTCGCGAAATTATAAACCAAGTCCAGTAATTGAATACGATCGAAGATAGCTTGCCAATACGAGTGAATATTGCAATATACCAGTTGTCTGGTGCTAGCCGATACACTAGCTCAAATGGCCAATATCCAACTAATGAAAATTTAAATGGTTGCATCCAGGGCAAGACAACTACACATGCTAAAGGTGTTACCTTTTTGGTTGACTGGTTTAAATAAAAACAAATTTCACAAATTTTGTCCTTAAGAGGTTTTTGAGAAAATTGTATCTTTGGCGTTGGATACAACTCGTCATATTGCAATAGCCCGTTAATGCTTGTTGCGATGGCAATTTTTTTCTGGTGGCATTGATGCCAAAACGTAAAGTTTATAATTAATAGCAGGTTTCCAAGCCACATATTAAGCGTATCCTTTTTATTGTTTTTGTTTTCAAAAATGTCAAAATGCGAGAGAATTGATTGCAAAATAATCAAAATGACCGATACAGAAATGTAATACATCCTATAGCTTTGCTTTGAAGTGTCGTTAGCAAAAGCTTTGATGCGATTTTGGGAATTATCTTTGCAACTCCAATAAAATGGAAGGGCCTGGAAGGAACCTTTTAATTGGGAATCCTTTCCAAAATGTTTTAGAAATATTTCCATAACAAAGCTGACGATTTACAGGTTCGGTAGCCTTTTAGATTCTATGGATAAAGGTGAACTGGGGTTTAATAAATTTTTGTTCGCAAACAAGTTATCAAAACCCCAAACTCATTTAGTGTTACTATGTATGGTTTCAATTTATTCAGCTGTTTTTAAACAAGCGCAAAAAACAGGCAAGTGCTAACACGTGCTCCCAAATTATTCAAAGTGATCAATATTTTAGCTGTATATATTCCAATAATTTGCGTTGTATAAGATTCGACACACGTCCGTCTCATCCAATTATATATTTAATTCATGATAAACACCTAACATAATCGTCGGGTCACCATTTAAAATTACGTTAGATGATGGAGATAATTCCTTCAACTCAAATATTTATTAGGATTCGTGCTATTTGAAACTACTTTGACGAATGGGGAAAAGCTTACGGAATTTTCATAATATAACATGTACGATTTTACGTGCAAATTGAGTAAACACTTAATGAATCATGAGCCTATAGCCTACCTTCGTAACATTGTGACATGTCTACTTTGTTTTCTATATGGCTGCGAAACCGTTTACTCTTCGAATTGAAGAGCTACACTCTGTTCCGAAAGTATTGCAAAGAATGCAAAATCGCCATAACTTTCGTATGCGTCGGAATTTTGAAAATCAG
>JAQFXM010008349.1:0-10774 GCA_034693345.1 Entomobrya multifasciata | reverse complement strand
GTCTAGAGGCGAGAAAGAATGATAAAACGGAGACAATAATAATTTAAAGAGAAATCATTGTCTACCGGATGGAGTTTGTGCTAGGGAGGATGTTCATGTGATACGTAACGGTTCACGTATTCACATTTGCGGAAAAACTATTGATTTAATTTTACAAGTTACCTTAACGTTGTCAGGAAATGTGAAATATTTAATATGGTAGAAATAATAACTTGAAATAAATCATGAAATTTATGGTAAATGGACATTTAGTAAAATAAATGTGTAAACCCATGAATTAGTAATGAAATTTCTTACTTGAAAACATTTTTTTTGTAACACTGTAATAATTATCTATGAAAGTTGTAATTAGTGATTTAAAGCTTATTTACACTTTAAATTACTCTGTAAACAAGACACAAATATACAACTGACCTATAGTTCACCTGACGATAACGTTTCGTGGAACTGATTTTAGGAGGGCTTTTAAAGAATGACAAATTTCAGGTAAAAACTTCAAAATAAAGATATTGCGAAAATGTGAGTAAAATAAAATTGAAAAAGACTCCATGCACAATATTTGTAGCACTTCAATTAGATGTTCTGCTTTTCAAAACATAAATAATCTACTCTAAGCAAATATTGTCGCATGAAGCACAAATTAGCACTTATACTCTAAAATGTATTCTAATCTACCTCAACTTCCTATTACTATAATGTATATTACATTGTGCCATTGCAGCTTTTATTCAGAATAACATCAAAAGAAAATCATTGTACCATTTGAGTGCATACAGCATAAAATTTAAGAGGAAAAGCTACCTTTTAGTATCTTAATGCAAATGAAAGAGAAAAGACAATGAGAACCAGAGAAAATATAAGGAAAAGGACATGAGTACTTTTTAAAGAGAAAAGCGACTCCATTATTTTATCCTGTTCCAGGTATTATTTCATCCCAGTGTGATTTCCCAGTCTAATCCAACAAAATGTAGTTTTGGGGCTAGGTAGACAGCGTCTCTTAAAAAGTCGAGTAATTTTCAAGGAAAAGGGAATTGACTAAAATGAATGGATGAATGACCTTAAATGCGGTTCCTAGAACATGTTTGGATTGTATCACATTAAGAAAAGGTTTCTGCGTTGTTTTTTTCTTAAGTTATCGAACAAAATAACTCAAAACTCTAAGAAAACCAACATGTGTGACACACATATTCTCTACCTTCTTTGTATACTTTTATTTACTTGCTAACATTTTGAAATTAGAAAGGAGAGAAATGTTTAAAAAAGAGAAAATTTTATTTACAACTTTTCAAAGCAAAAGTTACGAGTTTTGGTTTAAAAGTTGAGTATTCATCTTTGTAATTTCTGAAGATACTATATTTAATTGTAAATAAACTAGTTTTTATTAAAGAGCAGCAATTTTGCTGAGAATTCAGAATTAAAAAACGAAGGTTACTTACTTATTTTCATCATCATCATAATAATAATTCCCAGAGTATATAAATTGTCGTGAATTCCAATATATTTTTTTCTCATGCAAAATTATATGGGGGACTGGGGACCTACCACCACCGCACGTTTTCATCAAACATGTTGCGGTGGTATGCAGCTGTTGGATCAGATTTTGAACTTAAAGAAGATAAACTCTATTTACTAACTTTTTTCCTCATCTTCTTGTAACTGTAACAGATCGCGTGTGTGCATTGCATTACTAATACGTCCCAACAAGATAGTTACTTATTCTCCACAAAAAAATATCCTAGAGAGGTTAGATAAGTAGGTGAAATTACTTATCTTTCTATATAAAAAGCTGTAAATATTATCTAGAGAAAATTTTCTAAAAAAATATATATTTCAGAGAGAAAATGGCAACTCTTTTGGCAATGCAATACTTTTTTATACATGGATGTACACACTGTTGTAAAACTAGTCTATAAACATTTTGCGAATTCTACGAACGATAAAACTTGAACGAGTTCCGAGTTGAATATATATGTATATAAATATTTTTCCCTTATTTTTTACTTTTTGCATTACTTTTTTTTAACACAAAGAGAGAGAATATAGTAGTTTGTGTAGTAGTATTTGCTCACCTCATTCTTCTCCAGACTTTCACTGGTGGCATAAAATCCTCCAAAAATGGGCAGAAAAGAAACAAATCCCGGCAAAATCCAGACACCAGCTGAAAAAAAGTAAAAGAAATAGTGAAAAAATTTGGTATTGAGATCATTCATACAAGTACATATGTATACCACATGCATTTGCTTTCCTTATTCCTTTCACCATCACCACCACCAACTTTATTTTTCAACCTTTCTCATTCATTCCTCTTTCCTTGTCTGATAAAAGTCAATATTTTCACAGCTTTCTCTCGCTTTGGGTCAACACTAGACACCACCGACACATGCAGAGACTTACAACAAGTAAAATATGCATCATGTAAGAAAATACACACACACACACACTATACATATTTTGCTATAAGACATGCAATACACACGACACACAAGAAATATAAAATCAGTCGCCAGAGGAATAACGACACAGCAGGAGGAAAGCCCATATAAATATAAAAGAAAGCATGAGAGGAAATGTCACGTGCTTTAAATAAATACACAGCAAACGAGGAAACCAACGAGCATAAAGGAAAAAAGAAATAAGTTATGAGGAAAAAATTGCTCACCAACCAAAACCACCATGCAATAAAACAGCCGTTTTAAAAATAAAACAACAGCCATCTAAACGATCTTCTCTCAATTAATTTTCAGCTCATCCATCCATGTCATCACAGAAAAAAAGAACAGTGGCTACAACAGGACTACTACAGAAGCATGATGTGATGTGATAAATTGAAAATAACTGAAAGGAAAATTGGAGAACACCCCCGCAAGAAAAAAATACAAAAAGTAAACTTGCAAAAATAGCAACTTTGAAGAATCTTGACATCTTCTCGTGTCATGGTAAAATGCAGCTGAAAAAATACCAACAATCTTTGCTATTGACCAACGACTGCATAATTTAGATGGAAAATATATCAGTTTAAAAAAACCACATCATAAAAAATACCGTCCGTTCGAAAAGCAAACCATGGTAAAATACCCACAGATATTTTAAAAGTTATATACATACCATATATACATGATATAAAGAGAGTAAACTCATTTTGCTTGGCTCTCTGTCAAAATCAAAAACCAAAAGCAGCACTCTCCAAGAATAATCCAGTGGTGTACTTATGCACTTCATATTGTGGATGTAGATGGATAGGAGTGCTCTTTGTTTCTCTCTGTGTACCTGTGTGCCCCAGCATCATGATCATCATCATCATCACCACGTTTCCTCTCATCTCTCTCAAGTCAAGTCAGAACATCATGGTATATCTGAAGTGCATAACATTACACCACCATTATACATCCATAATAAGTCTCTTTTATGTGAACAAGCTTGAAAAGTAGAGTTAAAGCATTGTGGAAACTACCTACGCTATTTTTTTCTCGAGAAAATACTCATGCCATAGAATATTTTGACTTGAAGTCTACAGCATTATTACACCACCACCGTTATAATTCCTAAGGTTGATATGCAGATGATCCCTGAAGTGCAAAAAAAAATTGTCTACTGCTTTTTGCATTCGCTACTATACTATGTTCAGTTTTTGGTTGAATAATATTATTTTTGTTTGCTTGTTGATGTTTGTGTGTGTTAGCATTTTCCCTGTCAAGTGTTTACCACTACACAACAGCCACTTACCACGACAAGAGGTGCGCGCTACACTTGTGTACAAGCTTCTGAGAAAAACGTGCATATGCAGTATATTTTATTTAAAAAAAAAGAGAAAGCCTTTTTCACCCTTTGACTTACTGTTGTAATTTTAATAATAAAAAGTAGCTGTCACCATACCAGGTCAGCTTTCCATAGTCTCTAGTGTGTATGAATGGTATATGTAGAATTTTTTCTAGGCATTTCATTATCTTACAGGAATATAAATACAAGGAGAAAGTTTTGTAATAGATTTGAAAATTAATTATACCCGAAAATAAAAGCTTATTTACCTCCTATCCGTTACCAGTTCTAGGTAAAAATTATCAGTGTATTTTTAGTGGGATGTCATAACGATATAATATTATCGTATTTCATAACGTCAAACATTAAATGATGAGAATATATGAGGTTGTTGGTGTACTCATTTTTCTAGATCCAGCTTCGTCCTTTTTATTTTTACTTTTCGGCGAATTCTTAAAGTGTAATAATATGGGATGCATCTACTATTAAATGTAGTTCCCATAATCTTTTACCTTTCCTTTTTTGCAGTGCAAGAAGAGCTATGAAATTATGGAAATTTAGTCTAACATACGATTTTATCTTTGGGCTATAAAGTATTTTATTTA
This sequence comes from Entomobrya multifasciata, assembly GCA_034693345.1. Lineage (NCBI taxonomy): Eukaryota > Metazoa > Arthropoda > Collembola > Entomobryomorpha > Entomobryidae > Entomobrya > Entomobrya multifasciata. The sequence goes on along the minus strand of JAQFXM010008349.1, from coordinate 6,413 downwards.
TGTAATTCCATATTATGATGTCGAAGATGGCAAAGTAAAGACGGAGAATGGACAGGGTTTCGAGAAAATAAACATCTGTGGCATCATTAGTTCAGTAGGCTGTAAATAATTTTCAAGTGGTATAATACGCTATTTACTTCAATGATTCGTTTAGTCTTCGTCTCGAGTTGTAGCATTGAAATCGTACTCAAATACGCGTAGTATAATTGTACAGAATTTTGATGGTAGTGTGTACATCAGATATTCCAAGTGAAATATTACTTACAATCAGCTTATTACTTAAAGCTTCTCTGCAGGAAGATCAAATTTGTCGTACGAAAGCATTTATTCCTCTGTATTTATAGAGGGTAGTTAAACGGAGCATTATTTTAAATAAGGAAATCGCTTAAAACTTTAAGGAAGAGATTTGTAGGATATTCAGCGTGATAATTAAACGCATTGTGAGCATTTAAAGTATTCAGCCTATTTGGACGACTTTTTTAAGTAGATGAATGCAAAAAATTAACCTTGAATTTAATATAAACTTTTCTCGTCCGCAAAAACTTTTTTATTCATAGTACTTATCAGATGATATTATGAATTAGGACAATAATTCATATAAATATTTATAGACACATCATATTAAATTGCATATTGCATAGAGATTGATTTTCTATTAAAAAGATAGATTAACAATATTCTGTTTCTTTTATGTTGGCGATCAAATCGCAACTATTAGTGAAAACAAAACTCAAAGAAACCGAATAGCAGTTGATAATGAATCTGTCAGTTCCAGTCGGATGGTCACGCCAAGTATCATGTGTAACTTGTCATAAATAGCGGCATTGTATATTATGTATCTTCTCGAATGAATGCTTGTGTAGGGATTCATGTTGATGACTATGGAAATTAGATGATAATTATCTATTTGCGGCAATCGAATATAAATAGAACCATGGGAATTATGTTTTAGACGGAATGGATGTTATGAAATGTAAATAGAACGGGCCTCTCTAGTCTGTTTATTTTTCACGAAAAATATTTACCGATTATCCGCATCAGAAAGATTTATTCGTAATGCTTAACGTAATGACTTGGTTTGTTTTTCAGATTGTCAGGCTTTGAAACAAAAAAATGCATTAAATTATCAGTGCAGTCAAGTCAGTCAAATTCAAAGTGGTATATTAATAGATTTTGTTCATCCATGATGGATATTATAGGCTGGGTTGAAGGACGGGGCGATTATTAATTTGATAAGGGTCCCCCCTTCTATATTAATTTTTTTCAATTTTTTTTTTCAAACATTTGAGACTTTATTTAAGTTAGGCTATTTTTTGTTAAATTAAACATTGATTAAAATAATATTATCGATAGTAAGGTTAGGTTAGGTTAGGTTAAAACTCAGTATAAGGTTTTCAAGCATTTAACTAGGTTATGTTAAGTTCGGTTAGGTGAAAAAACATGAAAGTTTAATTTTGTAGTGCTAGGTTAGGTTCGGTTAAGATAAAATCAAAATAAAACAATTTTTGAAATTTTGAAAAAATATAGAAGGGGGGACCCTCATCAAAAATCGCCCCGTCCTTCATGCTGACAAGGTTTACTATTTATCTGCTAGGAGCTTCCAGCCTAATGGAATGAAGAAATTGACACTTTATAACCTTCTGATCACGATTCTAAAATCATTTTGCTGTAAAATTAATGTTTACTAATTTTAATTCAACAACAAATACTAAGCGTTCTTATCTGCGTGTTAAGTCCGCTGGTTTGCCCAGCCAAGCAGAGAAGTGAGTTGCGCTTGCGGAGAGAAACTCTCCGGAGAGCGCGCCTAGAAGCAGCTGACTTAACAAGCAGATAAGGCGTGCGTAGTGCGTAGGACGCTTTGTTTTTGTTGTTGAATTAAAATTAGTAAACATTAATTTTACAGCAAAATGATTTTAAAATAGTGATCAGAAGGTTTTAAAGTGTCGTTTTCTTCATTTCATTTGGCTGGTAGCTCCTAGCAGACGAATAGTATACCTTGTTAGTGTACTTTTTGTGACCTATCTTCTCCTTGCTAGATCTACCGTTTGAAGCTTAAAGATTTTCAATCAATACAATAGCATACAATAAAATCCACAATTTTATCTTTTAAATCGAGAGCTACATATATGATGCAGACATATAGCCATAATCCATGTATGCACATACTATAAAACTATCGTTTTATAAATTTTCATAAAAAAGTAGTGTTTGACATTCGAATTTCTTACGAAACAGTAAATTAGCTTTTCTAAAAGAGACTGGAGGCGCAAAGTTTTCAATTAACTACAAATGATGTGCCTCTTGTTTAGGTGGGGCAATATACAACAATTCTCAGGAGAAAATTTACAAAGTTTTTGACGGTAATAGAATTACTATTGTGTCAAAAGCAATTTTATGTGACAGGACAAGAAAAACGGCATGAAGACGTTAGTTACATCAACTTGTTTCTTGTTCCTTTCTATCATTACCGCACCGTATATTTATCTTTCTTCAAAAGAAAACTATACGTGCTTTCTGAGGCGTGCACAAATTACTGAAAACATTATTTGAAGGTTTCCACTCAAAGAATATAAATGGTTGTCTTTAATGAAAAGCTTGAGCAGACAAAGCACGTCTTGTGTTTATGAGTGGCCAGTAGTGTTTAACAAGATTGTAGACGCGTTTGTTCTCAAATTTTGTACGAAAAGTGAAAATAAGCACACGCCATTATTTTATGGAAGTACAATACCTCAGAGGTATTAACCTATGTTTTACAAATTTAAAACATATTCGTTTCCTTTTAAAACAAGAAAATTTCTATTGCCGTTTGGTAAAAAAGAAAGAGCTCCATAATGCCATGAAACCAGTATTTTAGAATTTACTAGAATCTTCTAAAATATGCTGTATCATCTTTTTCATAACGAAACATGACAAGTCCTATTCGATTTAAAATATTTATCAGAAACAATAAATTGAATCAAGTTTGCGATCAGAATTTAGCAACGAATTCATTAAATTTCTTTCATATTTTCAAACACAGATTTTTTAATGCATGCATACTGAATGAATACTGACAAAGTGTTTCTTTTTTTAAAGCAAAACATCCGATACTCTTGTCACTGTTGCTTTACTTTCCCCACACGTTAACCTCAATGAAACTAACTCTCGTGCAGTAAGGTCTGTGACAACCATGTTCTTTGTAATGCGAACTCTTGTCAGTGTTGCCGTGTGCCTTAGCATAAAACAAGAGCAAATACTGTTGAGCCATTTTATGAAAAAGCTTTATCCAATACTCATTTTCATTCCACAAGCACAAAGTTTAAATGCCACTCTTCAATCTCATAGTTGGTATAATGTCCCTTTTTGCCCAGGAAATGGCTCAATGATGTTGCAATTTAGACTTGAACACTTTCAACTCTGTATGTGCGAAAGTCAGCAAAATCCTCAACATGTGCGTTATTCTTTAAGCACGTACTTAAAATATGCAGGCTCACATTTGATACGATCATACATACAGTTAGTTGGATGTCAACGAAAATATCTTTCGCCCCAACATGATCGGCATTGGCAGAAGAAACTAACAGCAGTGCATTAAAAAAGCACTCAGCTTCTCGACGAAAGGAAGAAATAACGAGTGAAATTGCCAACATCTTCACTAAAATATGCATAGAAAATATGCGACACCTTATATTCTCCAGAACCATTTCATTCCATCCAACATAAACTTTGTTTATGCACACAGTAATATCAAAAAAATTGTACACACGCGTGAAAACGCCAGATGTACCAGAAGTAAAAATACAATGCATTTCCTTCCGAATATGTTTTTATGTGAGCTACAGATGGAAACAGACCTAGTCTAATCTATATAAATATTGATAAGATTTTTGTTATAAGGAGAATGTGAAATACCGAATGACTCTGTCTTCGTGAGTATTATGGTCACGTAAAAATGTCACGTCTGCACACAAGCTTTCATCATCTACAAGTATTACTGTATAAAAATAGCAAAAAAGCTTGATAAATTTAAGATATGTGGAGATATGGAGTAACATTTTTGCACAAATGTATGATCGACAGAAATATTGGCAATTGAATTACATCAAGTATGTACATCAGAGTTATTTTGTATTTATATTTGTGTATTTAGTTACACGATGTGGACGACACACAACGAAATGGAGTTTAACCCCTTATAATATGAAACACAGTTCTTGACATCAAAAATTATAACTTCCAAACTCAATGCTTGAAAAAGAAAATTGTATTCCTTAAGGCATGATTTTTGGTTTGACTTGATACGATGATAGGCCAAATTAAAAAGTTTCAGAAAATCATGCACCACAAACTTCATACGTTTGACATTAACCAAGTTCGCACAAAGTTAACGTTTTTCACAAGGTACAATGAGTTAAGAATATTGTAAAATAGTGGAGTTGGAGTAACAGACAAAATACGGAATGCTGCTTCTAGGCGATAACGTAGCGTATAACAAGAATTTCCTTCGCCTTAATTTTTAAACGTAAAATATGGGTTTTTGGTCGCTGCGAGCCCGAACTTATGAGCTTCAAGTCAACAGGACATCGTGCGTGACAGGCTAAAAGTAAAAGGGCTAAAAAAGGATGCATCTGCTTTCTGTCGACTATGTGGTTAATATAATAAAAAGTTATAGTTAGTTCTGTTAACAAATAGCGCAAATGGTAGTACTACAAGGACAACCAAGTACACTTGAAAAGCAGTATAAAAATACAGTCATAAGAAAATCATCATCTTTAAAAGTAACGAAAGTAGTTCTTCAGCATTAAATCATTTTATAAACACATAAAAGCTTAAAAATACATAAAAATATTTTTGTCCAAATCGGACCTCCCAATATGAAATTACATTAAATGTTAAAATCCCTGACCTTGGCATGCGAAAGTTAATTGAGGATGTTATGTAGCCTGGTGTTGTGCACAATAGCACAATGTACACATTTGTATGAGCACAAAAATTGAAATAAATTTTTCTTTTTTATGTTTCTAGATTGTCGTGTTTCACGTAGATGTGGGACCATTCCAGGAGGAATTTTACCAATGTGTGACATATGGAACATATACCGCCGAGTGGCAAGAGCACTTATATGCCACATTCACTATTTTACTAATGTTCATCATTCCACTTGTGATTCTTGCTGCTACTTATCTTCTAACAGTCTGCACTCTTCAACGTAAGTTCGTAAAAATATTATTTATATAAGATATTTATCAGTATTTGTTTAGTTTTAAATGAAAAGAAACATTTAATCTAGAGTTTGAATAAGTTTTTTACATACAATAATGAATAACACATTATTAAATATATTAGCAAAACAAAAAGTATTAACTATTCATATCTGACAGCTGCACAAAAGAGGAAAGATGACACCACAGTTTGCATCTCCAAACTTTCTTTGAGTTTATTCAGCTAGACTGATTCGGGCTCCATTAGTTCTTTTCTTTTCCATACATACATGATCGCTTCATCGTAGTTTTCACATCAAAACGTTATGATTTGATGGAAATGAAATTGAAGAAGTTTGTTTGCTCTTTGCTCTGCTCAAATGGGTTTAGAGAAGAATGTAGATCCAACACATTTTCCGTTCTCTTGTTATTTTATTTTATGTAATTCTTATTTTCCAGACAAGACAACGCGAAGGAGAGAAACAAAATTCTAAAAACTACTTTCTTTAGCATAGACACTAGAAAGAATAAATTTCAAAGAAACTGTTTTATTTGTGAAATCGTCAATTTTCATTGAATTTTTGTTTATTTGGTTGAATTTTCTTTTGTCGTTGGTAAACTTTTAACCTAACAGCTTGAACAACTTCGTGAGATATGAGGTTTTCCTCATTTGAATGGAAAATCATTTCAGTGAGTAATATTTCTGCAAACTTACCAATGTATTTGTCCTTCGTTAAAGAGTTTCGACATTCGAGTATTCTTCGAAAAACAAGATTGTGGCTTCTTGAATTTCCACTACAGCAAACCCTGATAATTAATTGTATTTTCTTCTAGCTTGTCTGACGCTGACTTTCTTTTCTAAAACTCACTACTTTCTCCTAAGTGCTACGATGATAATGATGATATTGATGATACATAAGCACTTATTATAGTATAGTAAACTAACTAAGAGCTTTATGCTGGACGTCTAAGGTATTTATATAATCATAATAACGCCGCCTCTGTGAAACCTGTTAAAATGCATTGGAAGGGAATTGAAATGAGTGATTTAGACATCCGAAGTGGCGTGTCTATTCAAATCCAATAATAGAGGCATACCGAATGAAACAAGGAGAAGAATTATATAGAATAGGCTAGTCTTGTCTCATGTTTCCCTAATAAACCCGCTGTAATAGCGACCATAATGACGCCGCTGCGATGATAATATTGCGACAAATGACAGTGATGAACAAT
>JAQFXM010008348.1:0-10776 GCA_034693345.1 Entomobrya multifasciata | reverse complement strand
GAATATAAGTGTCTTGGCTGAGGGAGGTGTAGCTTGGGTGGATGGGGGATTCTTCAACGGCGGACCAGCCGATAGAGGAGACTTCCGTTGTTTCAGAGCCTTTAATAAAAATGGTATGATAGCGTGTTTAGTATTTAAAATACAAAAAAGCAAGAAAAATATTATATTTTTTAGTTGTCTCAATTTACCCCTCTCCCAGGAATCATCATCGTCTCGTTGATGAGTTCTAAATTGTACATCCCATTTAGGCTGCTCCTTGCGATAAAGTTGCGTAATTTCTCTGGTCTTACGCTCCTCATCCTCGATAAGGCGTTTCTCAACGATTGTCTACATTTAAAATTAAAATGTCATAAAAATTCAGCACATTCAAAAATAAACTTTTCTAAAGTTATTTTATTTGGATTAGTATTCCTACCTGTAAAATGACATCATCCACTTCATGCACCGTAACTTCCGGTTTCCTCAAAGCCATGGGCTGCACATATCTCGTCTCTGTATCAATTTCCTCCTTATCCACAATCAACATGTGATCCACCATTTCTGTAGTTTGCACATCTCGTTTGGGGATCCGCACGTGCTGTACCTTATCAAATATTGGTGGCGGTGGTGCAGGTCGCCTTGGAGGTGGATGGAGTTCTGGAATGTGAGTTTCCCTGGCCACCACACCTTCCTCAATACTCGTAATACTTCCCTCTGTCTCATAATATGTTTCTCTTTGAAGTGGTTGCTCAGCTACGCGTAAATTAACCTTAAATTCCTGTGGTTTGGCGATCATTGCTGGTGGAATCAATTCAGTTTCAACGCCTGCATGAGTATCGGAATATTCGGAGCTGACGGTATCTGGCCGTTGGGGTCCGTCTTCGATGGAACTTGGATAGTCGCTTGCCAAGGTTTCCTCCAAAGGTACTTCCGAACTGGAGGCGGATGGTGGCTGCACTCGGGGTATTTTGAGATGGGAAAATGATTCGATTGTTGAAAGTTTTTCGCTTTCTTCTTCCATTGGCCTACATACAAAAAATATATAAAAGAAATGTTAAAATATTTAAATAATCCATACTGCACTGCAGACTATTTTGACAAACTGGTCCAGCCAGCCGACCTGGTTTACTTACGAAAATGGACGTTTTCGGATAACTTGGATGTTACGTTGTTTGAGACAATAGTAGGAGCATCCTAATCCTAGCAGCATAATTCCAAGGAACATCAAAGTACAAATTATCATCAAAACTTCAAATTCCTTTAGAGGTTTTGGCAGGATGGCTGCTACGGCTGGTGGTCTACAAAAATCGTGTTATGAATAATGAATTATTTATTTTTTGTTGAATGATGAATAATTCAAAAATAAATTGGTATGTATAACCTTATAAATAAATTGCTAATTTATGGAAGTGTATTAATAACGGGCTTACTCTAAGAAGGCCAATGGAGGAGCTGGCACGATGGGTGGTGGATAACGGCAAACGACTGTGATAACCTCGTCACCTTCCATTTCCAGGCCAGGGTGGAATCGGACGATGACGTTGTTTGTGAAGACACGAGTGGGTTCCTAGAAAAGATTTAAGAAAAAAATCGTTTAGACGAATTTTCAGTACTTTTTACTCAGCCTAGCTAATTATTGACTCAGATATAATTATCACAAAATACTGCAGAGTAGCGCATTTAAAAGTGATGAGTAAAAAACTTCAGAGCATTTATGAAAGAACAATATACACTCAAATAGTAGAATATAATTTTTAATTTGACAAAAATAGCATTTTTGACGCCATTCAAATTGATAGTTAACATTTCAATAAGTTTGCGAATCTGTAGGTCATCATCTTTACATTGTACAGACGAATATAGATTTGAATTGAAAGAGAAGAGAAAATTACTGGGAAACTGGCTATTGACTCTTGATATGTTCGCATAAGTCATTTTTGTGTTTTGCAATTAAATTAGATCATCACTTGTGGTCTGGTATGAAATTATAAAAAATACAAGAATCTATCAACTTGAAACTTGTTTCACTTTTTGTAATTAGATCATCTTTTTAAGTCCATCGAACGACTCTTAAACATCAAAAGCATGATCTGATCAGTTATGATTTTATTATGATGATCCATTTAAATACATTTATGCACACATGTAATCTTTGCAAAAATAACAACTTACGTAACATATTTAATTTAAATATATATTGCATTTTATCATAATTCTTGTTCCATACATTTTTTAAGTAAATCCATCATATAACATAGGTAACCTTTTTTATTTATTTGTCATGAAATTAAATAAGTGCTTATTAAAATGCAAGTCCAAACTCACCCAAAGCCAACCAAAAAAAAAACACTTTCAATCATCATATTTCCATCATCCTATTTAGCATAATATAAATTTAATCGGCATAACCGACCGTCTCATCTAAAATATCAGGTGCCAGTCAAAAGCCATCTCGAATGACTAAAAATGTATCATCATTCCATTTTGTAATTCAGATTGATTAAAATTTCTAAGAAATTCATTGGCCAGCCGCAGCCGGTCATGGCATTGCATCATCATATCAATATCCTCATCAGCTTCTCTGCTGGTAAACCCATAAATCTGTACCATTTAAGGTCATTTGTCCAAAAAATGGACAAATGACGAGAACTATCGTCATCAAAGGTGAATATCAAAACCCGACCCGACAACATCACAAGAAAAACAAGCAGTAATACCAAAATTCTTGTTTCATGTCGGTCCCGTCCCGAGTCCCAAAAATTCGTTTTGAACTTGACCACTTGTCTCTCTCTCTCTTGAAACTCCAAACCAAACATTTTTCAATAAAAGTCAAGTGAAAAAAGACGTAAAGCAGAAAAAGAACAATGACTTTTTAAAAAAATTGGAGTGCCATGTCCCGACATGTCCACCTGTCCATAATATGCACTTTACTAGTAACTTGTTATCATTTATCATTCTCGATTAGCTCAGCTCACTACTTAATAAAATGGTCACCACCCCATAAAACCCCACTTATTTAACTAAGGTAAAAATCTGTTTAGTTTCGGGATTAACTTCCGCATTGCTTTACCCGTTCCATTTATGGAAACGTTAATAAAGAATACAAGAACAGAACGCATATGAAAAATAGATTTTTTCAATTGACAACCTTATCAAATCAAGCATACAGAAAAGTAGCAGGGCTAGGCCATGCCAAAAGTCCCAGAAGACTCAATCGTCAATATTTATCATCAAAGTAAATCAGTTACATAGCTACCTACACACTTTCAACATGACTTTGTTTTCTTTTCTTCATAACATGACATGACTGTATTTATCAACTAATTTACTACCCAATTTTACTCTTAATGGAAAAATGGGTTTGGTTTTTAGTTTAGGATACTGAGTGAGTGTACTGAACTAATAAAAATTATTGGACATCTTCATCATCTTTTCTGGACCTATGCTGGTACTGAAACATGGCCTGCAAGTTACTACTCTTTTTGCTCTGATTAAGATTGTTATACTTTTTCGCATTACTCATTAAGCACAGTACAATGGCATGGTATCACTCACGACGGTCTCCTCCCAACACCCAACAAACCAAAAAATGCACAGGTAAAATATTTTGCAGATATGACCTCACCATACCAACCACTGTGTCCTGTGCTTCTACTCATTTTCTGCCTTGATTGCAATTTTTTGTATTCGCCACTTTTTCAAAAGAAGAAGGCTGTAAAAAGCCTAGCCATTCTCTTTTTTTTCGTTTAAAGTTAGTTAACTAATAATATTACTTGCACGTTCATGATGGTGATGATCAATGTTAACATTTTGCTATTATGACGCTATTGTGAACTTGAACTAACGCCCACTCTTGCAACCTGACTAACTTTTGCAGGTTATTTTTTCTTCTTCTTGCAAATCCAATCCAATCTTTTCCAATGACCATATTTTAAGAAGTTGATGATGATTACGTTTTCAATATAATACTCTTGTCTACATAGTTTCTGCACATACTTATTTTTATACTTTGTTTACATTGCTTTGATTGTTCTATGTATTTTTGTACTACGTGTGTGCGTGAATGCATCCGCCCACTCATTTGTAACGTATTGTCTTGCATGACTATAATGGCTTCCTAGAACAAAAAAAAGAAAGGCTAGTGTAAAAACAGGAGATTAAACCAGGTAGTGATTTTAGCAGGAAAAAAACTCTGAAATGAATGACCCATCGTCATTATAATTTCCAAATATAAACAAGAAACAAGATGTTGATATTTTTTGGGGGTTGAACAACTTTTCTGGGTACAAAGTCAGGTGCCTTTCTAAAAAAATAATATACCAATTTTGGTTGGAGTCGATTTGTTTAAAATTGTTCACATTTCAGATATATTTGTCTTTTGTTATCTTGAAAGGCTTTTTCCTTTTTTAAATATTGGTGAAATGGAAATTTTTTGCGATACTTTGTAAAAGAAGATGGTTGTTTTTTGCGTATTTTTTGCAAGAATCTTCGAGAAAAAATTCTGCAAATTTAAATGAAGTATAGGGCTTTTGTTGGCTTGGTTTACGCAAGCAGTCATTATAGTGTTGGCTTTACGTGGTTTTGTTTCAAGTTAGCCTACTTGTTTTTAATTCTTCGTGACACGGCACAAGTCCAACCAAAAAGAGAATATGTATTTTGACTTTTATGGACATGAGATGATGGCACAAAGTGAATGTGAAATGTGTAAAGGCAAGGTAACAAGCTCAAATGAATAAATTAAAGGATTACATGTATCAAGGATCTAAAATGGATAGACAGTGAACTTTCTTAGTAAAAAACACTCAGTTTTTTAAAATAAGCTAGAAGTAAAGCTTCACGTGAGTGTTTTATAGAGCTTCCACTGTATTTACACGTTTTATAGGGAAATTGGCCCATATAAGTCATCCTTTTGCAAAGACAGATAGCGTTTAAATTTTTGACTTGGCTCATGACTTGGCTTGTTGGAAGCCCCATCACTTCTTCGCATCATTGCCATTGCACAGTAGTCCTATTTATTTTATAAACTCAAGTTTGCGGATTCGATGCAGATGTGCTTCTTTTGTTCTAAATTAGCAAAACCTCTTTAATCTTTTCAGCAGGGTTACTTCTCAAATTGTACTTACCTATTCACAGAAGACAACAATTACAGTTTACATTACGATTAGACAATATGTCATTTTCTAAATTTTTAATGTTAAAGATTGCTTAAAGTTGCTTGTTGCAAAAAAATGTGTTTAAGCTTTTGAAAAGGATGTATCGAACTTTAAAAAGGATTGGAAATATCATATATATTATAATGTCACATATATTTGAAAATATACTCTCAAATATTACTAACATTTTAGAATAACCAAATTTTAAATGTCCGAAAATTGTGTTTTGTGTATGTTGTTGGTGACCGTAATTTTTTATGCTATGTTTGGAGGATTTTAGGTACAAAAAGATGAGGATTTCTCGTAAATGAGCAAACACGAAATTTGGTAAAATTCTACGATATACTACGCTTGAAAAACGTCCTTCGCCAAATTATGAATTGGCGCTTGTGCACTTATTAGCACAAATGTTGCTATCAAATTTTTGTAAACTATAATGCAAGCTTATTATTTTACAAAAACGTACAAAATGATAATGAAATCCTATCTATGATAAACTTATTGTATTTATAAGCAATTTCACCCTTCGAAATAAATACTAAACCCGAATTTATTTGGCATTATTTGCTTTACATGTTTTGTAAAAAAATATTGCAATTTTATCCCTCCCAGTCCACAACTGCTTATACACGTTTTAAATTAAAGTAATTCTTAAAGATCATCCCCAAACCCTCAGATTCACAAACAATACATGCAAAAGAAAACCATATGAGAAACAGACTTTTTTTCTGTGTGGTCAGTATTCTCATTCTCACATATAGCCATGTACCCTTTTTTGCAAACTTGCATTAAAAGTCCACCTTTACTTTGCAAATATGGCCTTGGCCACGTAGTAATTACCACTCTCTCTCTCTCCTTAAATTTTTAGTCAGAACGAACATTCTTGTTTCAAAGTAAAGTGCAAATACATACTAATTTGTTTGCTGACCAAAAAGAAGATGGTAAAAAAGAAGGGTGAATGTATTACGAATTACGACACTTGAACCATTACAAACCATAACCGCCCATTATAAAGTAAAGCGTCTCTGTGAGATGACTGAGATGAGGTGAGATTCGTCGCCATCTGAGCACAGCGCAAAAAGCCATCACAGTTCAATTTGATGGTTGCCATTTATCACGAAAAATAATATGGCAAGGCAAGAGACAAGTGACTTGTCACAGGTGGCAAGGTTATTAATATGCTTGCGCGATCAAATCAAATCAGGTAAGGCGAATATGTCCCTACAAAATGATATGCTTTGTAAAAAAGTAAGGTGATCTGAGAAGGCAATTTTTAAAACGGTTAAACATTTTTAGTGTTCAACTTTTTTTTATTCGGCTCACCTGTCTGGTACCACATCCTTTTAAGGGAATCTCCAAAATCGTCACCGAATCCCCAGATCCTGCACTGTAGCAAGCGCTGTTGCGGTCAAAGTCCGCGTAGACCAACCCATAAAATGGCTCTTTAAATCGGAGCTCAATGTGCATAAAGCCGGAGGCGCAGTTTAAAACGGCCATGGTACGATTCAGCTTGATTTCCGGTTGAAGTGTGTCGAGTTCTGTGACTTTGCCGGCGAGAACGGCGGTGGGTGGAAGGCCTTCCCCGTATTCGCCGGTGTTTAGGGCTTGGAGGTCATAGTTGGATTGGGTGAGGGTGGGAGATGGAAGGAACGAGAGGAGGATGAAGGGGATGGTAAATAAAAGCGGGGATGATGTTGATAGCGCCATTTTACTGAAAAACAAGAGAATAAACAAAATATGGTCAATTATAATGCCTTTTTAAACTTTTGCGTACTTATGTAAATTTGTGACGTAAGTTAGATGGAACCCCGACACGGTTCACGATGATAGAGATTGAAATTCTAAATTTAACAGGTTCAAACAGCCATATTTAAAACTAATTAAGATACAGATACAGATAATGACATGCAACTAAAAGTGTAATTAGTTAACGTAAAAATGTCGAATTGAATACATACTTTCGAGAAGTTTTACTCATTTAGTGTACATGGACATATCGGCATATTTCATAAAAAACTGGATAACTAATTATTGTGGGCGTGGCCCTTTCTTTTGTTGCTACTCTATGAATAAATGCACTTCATATTCGCATCGCAAATCGCAAAGTTTTTATTTTTTTTTGCATGTAACTTCAAACGGCCTTGTAAACACTTTTTAAAAATATCTAATTTGCTCATGGCATTGAATACTTTGTCTTGTCTGTAAATAACAACTTGCACAAAAACAATGTAGTCTTGTTTGGTTGGACATGTGCACCAAACCACACCAGTAGTACTAGCCGAAAAATAGCCGCAACCCTTTATTTCATGAGAAGATGAAGTGAAAAAGATTTTTTTTAGGATGATGGAAAAATAAGTCACATAATGAAACCAGCACATCACATCATCACTCATAATCATAATGCAATTTGTGATGCAAAAAAATTGTACATGATTTTTGCAAAGTTTGTTTCTAATTCTTATGCATTAGAGATTATCAGGCAGCAATATATTGTATACATATTTGATAGCTACTAACTACATATTATACGTTTCTATATAACGTTTTTGTTGACACTGCAAAAAAATTGTAGTTGGAAGAACAGCAGGACTCACTCAAAACTACAATCATCTTTTGTATTTACATGTTTAAGACAATTATGTACTATCCATTCTATTCACAAAAAATCTCATAATTTAAAGATAATAATAGCTTAAGCTTCTTCAGGTGTATGTAGTGGTTGATTAAATGTCATTTTAGTGATAAATTGATAAAAGAAGCTTATGAAGAAGAAAATGAGATTTGGACATGAGAAATCTTCGGGGTAACTGGAGACGAAACAAAGATAAGCACAAAAAATTCTTACATATTATGATTATGTCTTATTGGATGAATACAAATGCACAAGCAAGTTTCATAATACTTAATTTTTGTACCATATTACTTTTCTGAACAATTTTTGTGTTTTCCATAAGATTTTTTTATTTCAAGTTTTTGTGAATTAGTCGTGTAGAAATATCAACATCTTCAGTTACTCAAGCGTCAGTGAAGTGGAATCATCTCCTCTTCTGTCATACAGTCAGCACTATTTACCAAGGACTATCATGATTTTGCTTCATATCACATCGTGATAGCTCAAAATGATAAGTGATCTGATTGTATCATGATGACATGATATGAGACATGGCTATGACGCAAAATACAACAAAATGAAATACGATCATATTTTGAAAATAACAAACGCAAATAATGTGTTATTCTTCTGCAAATTCAAAAAAGTAAGATCAAGAAATACGCAAATCCAAAAGTAAGAATTTTTCAAACGAAAAAATACAATGTCTACGCAAATTTATACATTTCAATATAGAACACACAGCAGACAATGTAGTATGTGCATAGTATTTACATATCAGATCTTAAGGCACGAAGAAGACACTCTTGATGATAAGTTATACTTGAAGATTTTTATGATCTTGATGACCAAAATTAAGGTAGCTTTTTAACAATGAAATATATTTTCATCATTTGTCTCATGTAAAACATACGTATATTATAATATAATCTACCTGCATACATTACATTTTTGTTCTGTTTGGCAACAGCATAAGTTAATTTTTTACAATTTGATTGTATCTTTTGTGTCTGCTTGTGTGTGTCAATATTATTTTGGGATGTTGCAAAAATTTGCCATATTTGGAATTTGGGTTGGGACATCTACACATTATACTAATTTACTATGTATGTGGGCTTCTCTTGCTTTTATTTTACGTATGAATACTAGGTGGATTAGATTATTGCGCTTGATTACTCTACATGACACATATTTTTGGTATGCAAAGTAAAGTAGTTTTATGCAGATGAGTTGCTAAAAAAACTACTGCACTATGCATACAACAACAGAACAGACACATACTGAGTTTTTAAAACAACGTGTGTATGCGTCCAGCCAAAATGACAAAGTATGGCAAATCCTGTAGTGTTCTACCAAACTGAATGCATATTTAATTAAGGAGGAATTAAATTAAACATTCCCTATTTCATGAATAAGTGTAAATTAGGTTGTTGAAACGAAGTCTGATCGTATTGCATTATGTTTTACAAACACAATATACCGCACAACTGGCAAAATTTCAAACAGTGGAATCTATTCTAGAAAAACCTACATTTACCATTCTAAAATACATGAAACGTGTAACATGTTCAGTTACAGTTGGAATTTTCTGCTGCTGTCCAAAACTATAAACCTGCAAAGATAACTAGAGAGATTAACGGTGAAAGACGGTTACTACATTAAAAAATTAAACCTTAAATGCATACGTGTAAACCAAACATTTAGCCAATTTTCTAAGCTTGATTTAAGGACATTTATATGTAGTACATATTATGTGTATGTGCATTTGAATCTTGTAAACGTTTCCTCATTGTTTTAAAAACTGCATTGTTTTCTCGCTAAAGTAAATAACAGTTATACTGAAACGAAATAGTTTTAGATGCCTAAAAATAATTACACAAGAGACAAAAAAGCAAATTGATGGTTATAATGAGTGAATGAGCTAGGTACAGGTTCAGGAATGTACGTTGCACATGTAGGTACATAGCAAGAGACATGATATGGCAATTCAATGAAATAAAGAAGAATAGGTTAATTGAAATACAGACAGCTAGACTGAAAGCAGGGAGAGAAAGAGATGCTTTATCATCTTCTTCCATATCATACGTAATACGGACAGTCGGCAATGCAGGATTTTCCTCTCTTTGCAAAAAAAGATGATAATGACAATGCAGGTAACCGCAAGTAAACGGTTTATAGGCAATGAATTGTGGTAAAAAAATAGGTAAAAAATCTTGGGTTTTTATACCATTGCATTGTTTAAATTTTCTTTGATATTGTAAATTTGGTAAAAGTTTAATCTGCATATTAAACCAAATGTTGATATGTGGACACATTCAAGCTAAACTTGTAATTTCTGTTGGCTATGCAAATACTCCTAATTTTTTAACGATGGATTTGACAAATGACAAAAATTGTAAACATTTGAAGTCGTTTCAATATTTATATATATTTTTGTTGGTTTGACATCGTAACAGATCCCCAGGTTCCCCCCCTACGATTGTCTAAGACTAAAAATGGTATATGTAATTGATTAAATTCTTTAAATAGATAATGAATGAATGAGTATAATGGCAGTGACATACACATAATATACGTTAAGATAAACAAATGTTAATATACATTTTACCTTGATCAAATATGTTTTTTTCCACACGAAATAAGCTAAATCCAGCAAAACGACTAATTTTTTGTGTTCATTTTCCAATATGTCCACTCTTTACAAAAAAATCCTTTTACCCACCATACATAAAAATCAAAGCCATAAACTAAAAATAGGAATTTTGCGTACCCTGTCCACTTACTACTGTTGAAATAGTCTTATTACAAGCCCACGTTTTCTATGTTTTTTCTTATCCCTTCTTCCTGAAATTTATTTCCTGATTTCGCCTACCCAACCAGTTACAGATATGCATGCAGTTCATCCAACCCATTTTTCTTGGAAAATATCTATTACTATTCCATATAGCAAACACGCTTTTTTGACGACATGTCGCCGGTACTAACATTATGCTTCCAGGTGAAAGTTTCATGACCCGTTCATCCAAATCATAT
>JAQFXM010008347.1:0-10777 GCA_034693345.1 Entomobrya multifasciata | reverse complement strand
GTAATGTAGTAAGTGGGTCACACTTTTATTCTCTGCAATATTTTCACATTACATATTCCGCTCTCACCCCACAGGGTAGATTTTACTGACTGTTTTTCCTTTTACCCATCAAACTTAAGTTGTTTTGTACTGTATGCACACGCCAATGGAGCAGTTTCTTATTGTTGTTGTATTAGATATTTTACTCTATGCATTTATGAATCAGAAGAATGAAATAATGAAGAAAACCAACGCTTCATTTCTGTGTTTTACTTTAAATCATTAGACTAGAATAATAGCTAATGGGCGTATATGCATATAGGCATACATGAGAGCACTCGCTATTGTCGCTATTCCTTTTAAATTGAATATTTATATTTAAGCCTGTATTTCTACTTCTGATTAGCATAATTGTCATAAATATCCCGAATGGGATTTTAAACTTTGAAAGGAATAGTGAAGGGTAATATATTGCAGACATTTTGGTTTACAAATTGTACTACACAGGCACATTTCTGCTGTAGTTCTAAACTAGTTTATTTGATTTTTTTGCAGTTTTCCTAGGACAGGGCAAACAAAAAATGTGGTATGCAGCTTGCAGCAAATTTGTGGCCAAAAGTGCCACGACCACACCTCCACGGGGCAAAAAATTGTTCAGTTAAGTTGCCCTTGCAGTTCTTAACTTCAGGAAGAAAACAGACAACCGCTCCTGTTTCGTTTCCACTTTCAAAAAGGAAAGTTAAAGTAAATGACAATTCAAATAAAATTGAAGTTTGCTGTTTTTACAATACTTGAGATAAAATACACGACTAAGAAAAACATTTCCAAAACTCCTGGAAGATATTGTGTTTGGTCAAAGTAAAGTGAATTTGGTGCAGTTGATGCAACTATTTGCTTTAGCTTTGCTAGTAAAAGCAAATTCATCTTCCAATTCTGTACTTAACTCTGTTATTGTCGGAGTTTTTGTTTTCAACTTCATAAACCGCAAAAGTATTGGGTAAGATTGTAGTTAAGCTGATTGTAAAAAATGAAATTATAGCAAAATATATTGATGATACCTAATTATACACCTAATTTGTATTAATATAAAACGCATATTCTGTTTGTACGTTTTTATTATAAAAATACTGATGTTATGTTTTTTCACTTTCATTAGACTCGCTTATGTGTATTATAAATTGTTGTTGCTATTGTCTCTCTCAAGCTTCATTAATTTGCAAGAGTCGTGATTAATTTTAATACCAACTGCTTTCAAAGGGATTACAAAGGATTGGATTCTACTTCCACATTACAGCAAGGGAAGCAAGAAGAGTACGAAAAGAAAAAACTAGGGGGATTTTGTTGGTAAAAGAAATTATTCTGCCTGCCTTATTCGTATGGCCATCGCAATAAAGTACGTAGCGCAACAATGAACAAGTAAGTTTGTGTAATGAACATGAACTATGAACAAGGAACACATTAAAGGATGAAAACATAGAACGAAAGTGAAAATGGCTGTTGATGCTTTCTAAAATATTGATCTTACTATTAGTCAGTGTTGTAAAAGGCTTAAGTGATTATGGAATCATGATTTTATAATAGCAGCAACTTTTCCTTCATATATCTAATGTAAATTATGGAAACCTTAAACGTTAAATTAATATACTTCAGAAATCCGAAGTTTTCGACATAATCTGATTCGACGTTTAAAAAAAGAAAGTTTAGAAACATATTGGCTTGCTAATGACTCGAGCAACTAATTTGCCATATAAAAATACTTTTTTGTTTCGTAAATTGCCGCATCGTAAAATTTGAAAGTATGCTTACAAATTTAATTAACTCCCACTTAAAACTTGATGTGAACTTTTTAAGCTGAAACTTTAAAAATAGTAAATTACTAAATTTTGAATCTATTACATTAGCTAATCGATAGAGCACGTAATAGTTTCATAGTATTGGGTTTCCTAACATGTGCTACTTTTGCATGCGTATAACTTTTTTCGCCTATAATTAGCCAAAATTGTTTTGGAACACATTTCACAGATGCAAAAGTCTATAGGATGTATTAATCTTTGTATATATAAACGAAGAGCATATAATTTGCTTTCTCTACCCTTCATCACACCATGTCGTATCTATTATGGTGATGATGATGGTGGTATGGTTGCGAGAGCAGAAACTTAACTTCAAAATTGCTAATGTAAATTTAACAAAAAAAGCTGGAGCATAAGAAAGAAGAAAACTCTAGTCTCCGTGAGCTCTCTTTAAAAAAATCTCAAGGGAGCTTACTCATCATGAAAGATGAAGCTAATATGGCAGTAATACTAACCAGAAGTGTAATAGTATTTCGTTCGAGCTCAAATATTATGTACATACATGTATATGTACCCTACTCAGTCTTTTCCAAGTGAAAAGGTAACAAACCACTTTGTTTGAATTATTCAGAAAGCTGTAAGTACATCAGGGATCACACTCAATATTATATTGAATTTTGTAGCTTGTAAATTTCCCACTCCCACCAAGTATTATTAATTCCATCTCAAAGCAAGATGAACTCTGCACATAGAAAATTGTTCTTTACGGAAATAAGGTTGGTACATAATAACGGATGGAAAAAGGCAAATGTTGCTTGCAGTCACAGACATAAACATAGATGTTTTACAGGCGTGTACTTTTTTGCATATTATTTTGCTGACTAGCATAGGAATTTTATAATATTGTGTGATATGCCTCTAAAATTATTGATCGTTTTAAGTAACTACCATCTTAAGTTCACGAAGAATATAAAATGAAATTTGTGTAATGAAATCACGAAATGAGTGCTTAAAGTAATACGTATCACGTACTAACTTCAGCAGGAAACGGAAGCATCATCGTTCCTTTTTCCTACATACTTGTTCCATTCCCCACGAAATAAAAACACTTTAAAGTTTTTTCATGTATCTCTTTGCCGAAATGAATAAAAGAGCATAAAAATCT
Organism: Entomobrya multifasciata; assembly: GCA_034693345.1. Classification (NCBI taxonomy): domain Eukaryota; kingdom Metazoa; phylum Arthropoda; class Collembola; order Entomobryomorpha; family Entomobryidae; genus Entomobrya; species Entomobrya multifasciata. Next base: position 7,840 of record JAQFXM010008347.1, on the reverse strand, counting down.
TGCCAAACTATGAAGAAATATTTGCATACATGTTCAATAAAATTACATATAAAGATACTATACTGAGCAATGTACAACTGATGAGAAATGAAGCTTGAACAACATTAGGCAATATAACGAAAGAAAATACGCACAAAGCTGTTTTCAACAAAAACTTTTCAAACTAGAACGATAGAGAGAAGGCGGTACGATCTAGTTTGGTTTAGGTGTATTTGATAGTTTGCTACTCCGAAAAGTACACAACTGCAAATATTTAGATACATTGACTACAATCTTGTTGCCTTCCTCGTTGGAAAATATTAATGCAGTAAACGTTGGGTTGCAGACCCTGAAATTCAGAGGAGTATGGTCTAGCAGTAATGTAGTGAATTGAGAGAAGGGGTAGGAACTACCCGCCGGCAAGCTAAAGGATATGGGTTAACTCGAAACCTTTACTGCTAGCAAATGAGAGGGGGAGGATGATAAGAAGAGGAGTAATAGGAACTGATTACCGTGGGACCCGACCCACTTTCTGGAACCAACTTTTTCGCCATGAATAAGATACTGAATAGATTTGAGAACACCGCCAACATGATAATATTTATGATCTGTGGTGTGTTATGGTGTGACCAGAACCAGAACCGGACTATAATTTTTTCGTAAATTATGTGCTAGGAAAAAAAATTGTTTCATTAAAATAGACACTAATTTCGTAACAGAAAAAAATCACATGTAATCACAAGTATCACATGCATTTTCCTTGTGATACTCTCTCTCTATTTCAAATGCGAACGATAAAACTATCAAAAATTAGTTGTGATTAGTTGTGAAATGTGAACTTCTTATGCTAAATGAAAAATTAATTAATTTAAATTTATCGGTTAGTAGTAATATAACTGATGTTATGATAACTTGTTATCTTAATCAAAGTTGAGATAATAAATCATAGCAATGGTATTAATATTGTTTTATCTAAAAAAGTCATACAGGGAAGACGCATATGCTTAGTTTTGGTACAGCTTGAAAGGAACATGTCACTTTCCCATGGTACGAGAACAGCATAAAGACTAGACTCAAGTATATAAAATCAAAGAGATTTCTTTGAAAGACTAAAGTATGAACTAGAATCCAGTTTTTTGGTATTTGATAACATCCTCCAGCATACCAAAGGCCATGAAATAAAAGATCAGAAAAACAACAATGATCTCGTTGCAAGTGTATTAGATACAAGTTTAGCTCCCACACACACTTATCAACATTAAACACATTCCACGTAATATTGTGTGCAGTGCGGCCCACTTTACGCCTCAAAGGACCATGACGAGAGAAATTTATTGATGTCTTCAGGGCACTGGCGAGTAACGGCGAAAAGTGGATCGCTGCAGCAGCAGCTGAAACTGTGCAAAGAAGAACTGACCAATATTATTTTTAGAAATATAACCAGCTGAAAAGTTGGTTTAGTGCATCCAAAGGAAAAGATTTGTGATGTGGTGAAAGTCTCCAGCGGTTCCTCATGTAACGTGATGTGATCTTGCTGACTAAGGAATTTCTGAACGGACAGAATACGCATTTCTCCTAGTCGGATTGTATGATGCAAACTAAAATATAAAATATTATATTCACCCACTCAGGCAGTGTACCCTAAAAATAACAAGCTATGTAATGCAAGTCGGTGTACAACATCATATCAACATTTCAGCAATAACTTCTTTACTAGAAGAAACAAATCTGTGCAAAACGTAAATTTATACATTTTTTTGATCATGTATTTATAAATTTGTAAGCTTCAAGTCGTTTTTAAAGTTCATGTTCGTTTGGTACTACCACACCCAACCGGTTTCACCCAAAACTAATGGCCATTTTGGATTCGTTAATACACGGCGCGGTGACAGTAATTTTTATAGAAATCTGCGAAAGAGTTTGGACGCTAGAACACGTACAGACGGACAGACTTTTCCTCCTTCCTATCTACTTATCGTACTAAGAATTATTCTGAGCCTAAATTGTCCAGACTTTTAGTCTGGTGAAAGTCATTATATTCAGCTAAACAAGAACTTCAACAATAATCTACTGTGGTCGAGGGTTCACGTTATGCAATATTACTTTCACTAGTACCGCTATCAAATTGTAAGCAACCATGCTTCACTTGCTTCTGTTATATTGTCATTAAATTCTATCAACTTGAATGAATGAGCAACCACAGTATTCTGGCCATTTCTTCTAGTTATTATGCCATGACTGGAAAACTAACGAAATTCCTTTTGCTTTACCAACGAATCTTTTTTAAATTTCCCTTTGGATTTTCCCTTGGACTTCAGATGGTTCTATGTATATGTAGTGGTATTATAAGTAGTTGTGGAACAACAAAGAATAAATCCAAAGAGTTTTTCTTTCTCAAGTCAATAAAACAAATGGGTCCACATTTATATTGCATTATCATCTACCATTCGTCTCTCTGGTTTGTTGTATCTGTATCTTTCTGCTTGACCTGAATTGTAACATTTTTGTGGCAATAATCTCTCAAAAGCTCGTTCAAACTTATTGTGTTTTTGGGAGTTGTGTGAATGGGTGCATTGCATTGCATGTTATCCGGTTCAAAGAAAAATGTGGGACAGGAAAATTCTACTCAGCAATATATATAAAATATACAGGATATTTTGGGCCACAAATATAAAATACTGTTATTTGTTCCAACGCAGTTTGTGTTACTCAACCAAGCTATAAGTAACCTAACCCAAACTAAACCTTTCCAGTGTTTATCTACCACAAGATCTTAAAGTGAAAGTGATAGGGGTGGTACGGTAAGGTTTTGCATTGATCTTGCCTGTCGTTTCATGGTGGCATTACAACAGTTACTGTCATTCGGGAAATCCCTTTAATTCGACCTTTTGTCGTTTCGATACTTTGAAACAAAAGTTAAACAAAATCTATACTGGTATCGTAGATAAAAAATTGACTTTAGCAACAGTTGCAAATTTCCCATTATTGAATTTTTGACCTGCATTATAATACCGTCAATAAAATGCACTCATTCCATGAAACACACAAATCCTTCAGTTTTGACAAATCAAAATGAGGAAAACGTCGCATGAATGGAATATTTCTCGTGAAACTGAAACGTTTCATGTCTACACTACAACACACTCGGTTACGACTTAAACACATGTGTGTACATTATGAAGAAAACAATATACCCTTTGAAAATTCAATTCATCAGTATTATTATCAACCAAAGGAAGACCACAAAAGCCACACAAATGCTTAAGAGGAAGAACACATGGAATTTTACTAAATTTGATCTGAATTTGTCTGCAACTTCAAGTATACATTTTTATGTACATAGGCTTTAAGCCTGTGAGTTGTATGGAATTCGTAAATATTTTATTTTTATTACTACACGCAGACTCAACATAGGTAATAAAAAAGTAAGGCAGAAGCAGTGGCTGTTGGGTTTGTAGTTTACTAAAAACTTTTAGCTTGAATCTTACATCGAAAATATAACCTTGTTTTAAGTTCTTCTGTAAAAATACTTAAATACATATCAACTATAAAAAGTCGCCTGAAAATAATGATTCATGTGGTTTCAATATAAGAAGACATATAATTTTGGCAAATGAATCTACATAAATACATTATGTGCATGCAAGGTAATTTTTAGCCTCTCTAGCTCTGTGTTCTGCGTCCTCTTTTGTTATATCCCTATTTCTTAAAAACGAACTTTCTGTTCCATGATCTTTATGTTTGTCGTTCAAATACAGATGTGCGTGTTAGCAAAACATAATAACAAGTTTTCAAAAAAACGATCAGGCTTTTTTTTGCTATTACTTCATGGTAAAATATTACCATTTCTCATTGCTTTTAGAAGTATTTTCCCAATTTTCCGCTTACTTTCATCCCCATTTGTAGTAGCCAGTTTACTACTAACATCTAAAACTTATAATCCACTTTACACGTACAACTGGTTAGCCTAGTGGTGGCGGTAGTAAACTAAACATGTACTCGCATCACCAAATTTTATGCGTATGAAGTTTCAAACTGTTATAAGTATATAATTATATAAAAAAAGATTTAATTATACCGGTGTGACCAAAAACTTACATACAGTGTGGTTTGAAACTTTTTCTGGTTTTTACTGATTTTATGTCGTTAAAATTTTAATTATCGATAACTTAGGATGGACAGACATTCGCTAGCATTGGTAGACTGAAGGAAAGAGCAAAAAATATACATACAGATAAATACAAGTACCTACACAGCAAATGTTTAGCCACTGATTCAACGTAAACTAAGGTCCAAACAGGAATTTTTCTGTAAGGGAGCCTTTTTAGCCATTAGACTAACGTTAAGACGTCTGACTTTGAAAATAAGCCATGCTAATGGAATTCGGAATCATATCACATATAAATCATACTGTGTACTATATAGGAACAATGCAAAATCGTAAGTGTCGGAAACAGTAAGTACCATACCATGTTGAAAAAAAACTGTTGCCAGGATTTTTTCTACGCAGAAAAAGGGGAAACGTAATGTAATAATGACTATGTCGTGAGTCACCGTGAGAGTATAGTAGTTTCACCTTTTTCCTCCTCCTGTGTCCCAAGTTAGGTTTGAGTTTGAGTCGGTTGTGGTGAGGTTTTACTCGTATCAATATGTTTTGTTGGTTGTGGTGGCATGGTGGTTTCTAGGTTCTTGGCTTGAAGTTGAGTATTTTTGACTCCCACTTCTCTCTGACTTTCGTGTCTACACTTTTTCATCATGCATGGAACAATACACAATGTACGTGTGTCATTTGCAAAAAAAAAACCAACATATGTTGTATTCCAACAAAGCCTTTTTCCTTTTGTTCTACTTAATAAATCGGAGAACAAGAACTCTCCAGCGAAATAGAATGAGTTTCAGCTGAAAATTACCAGAAAATTGAAAAAGATTTTTTGCTTGCCAACTGCGTACGTTTGACGAGAAATGTTTGAAGAGAATATTTTTTTAGAAAGTAAAATTCCAATTGACGAATGCGAGCATATTAGTGATGAATATATTACGATTAGATGAAGAGTTATACATGCATACAACTATGCACACAAATGCGTATACATTTTTAAGCACTTTGATTTTAACCAATCTCATTTGAAGTTTAAAAACATGAATTGGTAATAATTATATGGGGGGAAAGTTGGTCCTGCTTCGCTTACTATTTTGAATTCTTTCCATGTCATTCTGAAGTGTCATTTTACATGATATAAACATTTAGTTCAATTTCTTAGAAATGAAAACGGCAAAGATGAATTGGAATTTGTAGATCGAAAATGAAAATAGTCTTGAATCTTTTCTGCATAGGCGAACAGAAGAAAATTGCTCTCAGTGTTTGAGATGAAAGAATTTTCACGATTCATTGAGTTTATTTCTTTGTAATTTTCAACATACTAGGAAATGACATGAATATTATTTCTCATATTCTTAGGGACCAGATTTGAAGCATTTTTGGTTGGGCTCTTCTTATGTATAGGTGTAGTAGTAAATTTTGCAGAGTATACTCTTAAATTTTCCGACTCAACACATTTTTAAGACAATATGGGTGTAATTATTTTTATGTCTGTGTGATTGTCTATGACCTGAAAACTTTTCTGTTCCAGTGAGCATCATCAAATGCAAAATACTCCTATTCGATAGTATGATTAAAGAGAATTGAAACACATTTTGTTGTTTTTTTTGTCACAATAATTCATCCATTTACATGAATAAATTATGCCTCATAATTACTATAATATTACGACGGTAGAAATACCGCAAACTATCATAAAATTAAAGGTAGTTTTTTACCTTATTTTTCCACAGAATAATCCGCTATTGTACTACAATTGTACGATACACCAACACACCGCTAGTTAACCTGCTTTCAGCACTTTCGTTTTCCACAATTGAGTTTATGTATTCATTTATTCAATTCCTTTTCGTAGTTCTTTCCCTCGTCCAATTCCAATTTTCTGCGTGTTAGCCCCTGCCAAGTAATTGTGTACTCATGGAATCATGATAATATCAAGAACATAGACGAACGAATATTATAGCTTAAAGCAGTCAACGAATTACGCTATTATGCACCTCCTCCTGCTGTAACAAACCAAATTGTTCTTTTAAATTATGAATTTGTTGAGAAACTGTATACATCCAAATAAATGGGAATCAATGCTGTCTCCACATAGCACACACAGAATTTGTTTTCCTCCGTCGTTCCAAATTAATTGAACTCACAAATAGGCTTCAAAAAGGATAATGACAATTCGCAATGTAACATTGTATTGTAAATATGACTGAATAGTAGCCAGTTGAATTCACTTTCGGCTGGATTGAAGTGCTGCACACGACTAGTTGGTCTGTTCGATCAATCAGAATAAATATTTAACACCTAGCGAACCGTTATTACTACACCACTATATTTTACTGCGCTAAGCACTGTCGTAATATTTTTGTAATCAAAATATACTGCGAATATAAATTGACAGTATAAATCTAGAATTGAACACAGCGTTGTGGGGAACAGAGAGTGTGTGACAAGTTTCGAACTGGTTCCAGTCTATTGTTTTTTTAAGTTGCAAACGCAGTTATGTTATTTGTACGTATTCAAGATAAGGTCACTAGGCAAAACGATAACTTATCCCACACGTAAAAAATCCACAAAATAAACCCTACATTAAAATTCATCCACTCGTAATAAATTAACACAAAAGGAAACAGTCAATTATTAGCAATTACGGAACGTAAAAATGTAGTACTCCTCCGTATTTAATTTGACCTATATAAACATATGGTCAATAGGCACCTTTTAGTTAGTACCAGTTTATTTTTTCAACACATTTGACTTCTGCAAAACATATTTTGTTTGCATTTAATATTCTCAGTTCATTTTTATTATTTCCATTTACAGATGAGTTAATGATGTTATTGTTACCTTTCCCCAGACTTGTTTGAAGTTCTATTATGTATTTAGCTGGAAGGGGTTACTTTTCAGTGAGTAATTTAGGTAGTTAACTCCTTCCGTCTTCCCAGGGCAATGGCGTAGATAAAGAGGAGCTAATTGAAATTTTGTGAGCCTGTTAATATACACTAATTTACTTTTCTCCGCTTTTCACCTTTCTTCTCTCCTTTCACCTGTCTTCTTCTTCGATGCTGCTGCTTACAGACTCTCTTTCTTGTGAAGTTTTTCTACATAACCATACACACAACAACATACAAACACTATCTCACGTAGTTGTAGTAGGTGGTCTTCTTGGTGCTCCTCTTCTTTTTTTCTAGGTATATGTTGTGTAGGAGAAGCAAGTGTGTACGTGTTGTGTATCCTGGGAATAGAAAAACGAAAGAAAAATGGAATTATTATGATGATGTACACCCGAACCATAAAGGATGTGTGTGTGATATGTAGTCTGTACGCTACTATCAAAGATGATATGCTATGCTCCAAGGGTCACTCAAAAGTAAAGCTGTAAAATGTGTTTGGATGTTAACAGCCGAAAAACTTGACGTTTATTAATATAATGATGATACTACAAATGTGTAAATCTTAATGTAAGGAAATGTTGTACTAGCTTTTATTTACACATACCTATTTCCCAACGGGCTGCAGGAGAAAACTTTTTATTTTACAAATTCACACACTACGCCACCTCCATCAAAACTATTACAGGCTCTGTGAGCCCATTGACTAAACAGATAGTAATATAACCGTACAAACTTTAGTGGTAACTCTATAGCTATAACTGTTCAAAAAGGAAAATATTTTGGTGTTACTGTTATTACAATACAACTCTATAATTTATCTTCAATCGTGTCTTGTCTCAAATTTGGCCCCCTAGCAATAAAACACATATCA
>JAQFXM010008346.1:0-10777 GCA_034693345.1 Entomobrya multifasciata | reverse complement strand
TTGAGTAGACAAGACGAATAGGTAGGACTTACCGTGTTTTCTGTGATCGCCTACTTTACTATGCCCTTCTTGTGAGATAAGTTCACTACTGCGCTGTCATTGTCAACTTTGAGTGAGGGCTCAAAAAAAGGTTACAAAATCACTTGTGTAGGGGAACTCAATTAAGTTGATTTATGTGAGTTACATTCATTAAGTTACGTAGTTCTTAGTTCTCGTATAATTTTCGCAAGTTTCCGATCTGTTTAAAGTTGAAAGAAAGTTTAAAAGGTAAATAACATTTTCCTGTGTGATTTACATATAAATGTTTAATTGTGGTTGGTTTATTTGCTCAGAGTACTCAAGGTGCACTGATTTTTTTAAATTTACAGGTTATTCAACAATGGAGAATGGTGGAGCTACTGAAGACGTTGCCCGGTTGAAAGTGGAAAATGAACGAAGGCTGAAAGTAATCAGGCAATTAACCATCGAGAAAAATATGATGGAGTATCGCCTCCACAGAGCATACCATAAATTGTTGAACACGAAAAAGCGGAAACTCAAACGGGTAGAAAGAGAATTAAGGAGACTGAGAGGAGAAATTGGCGCTGATGATGAAGACAGTCCTCCTCACTGTGAAAGCTGTACCTGTGGAAAGAATGGGGGAAGAAGCCTACACCGACCCCGGCCAGTAGCAGCAGAAGGACGTGGCGGTGGTGGTGACAGTGATTCCACTATGGATCCTGGCTCTTGTTACGGAAGTGATACGGACATTGACGATGAACCAGCTAGTCATCGTAATGTGACTTATGCACCGGAAGCAAGCATTTCGTCAACGGAGACACCAACGACTGCTGCTGCTGGGGAGGAAGCAAAGGAGGGATGTTCGAAAGTGCTTTACAAGAAAAATCAGAAGGTTGGCAATGATGATAAGACTGATACTACCGCTACTACTAGTAAACCAAGTGGAACTGCTGCTACCAGCAAAAATCAAGAGAAGGGTAAGATTTCGTCAGAAAGTCCGCAAATTACTTTTCTGCATGTTCACCAGCTTTCCACTTTGATGAAATATTTTTTTGCTATTTTATAACTTCCAGAATCAAATGAAGCTAAGGCTGCAGACGCCCCTAAACCAAGTTCACAGTCAGACTACGACATGGATGACCTAGTGGATGAGCTATGTAACAAATAAACCAGTGATCACGACAAGTTTACCCTACCCTTCTTATCTTCTCTAAAGTTATTCGGCACGTACGTATTATGAATGCATGAGATTTGCAAGTATTAAATCAGAATGTAGCAATACAATGTATTATGCACTACTTTTCGTATTTTCAATTTGTCAGCTCAGAATAAGGATATAGTTTATTAAATAAAAAATCATATAATAATATTTTAGTAAATGCAACATAACAGAGACCTCTAATCAAATTATACTTCAGTTAACGTCATAAGCTAAGTCTACGAAATAGATAGTGTAAGACCAAGTGTTGAATAAGAATTTCATATTCATAACGATAATATTTACCAGCCATATTTCAGATTATAGCCAATTAGCACATATATTTTTTGTGTAAAAAAGTATATCGTATGATAATTTGCTTAAAACTTTAATGTATTGGAATTCGGAATATGAAGAGTAGGGTCAAATCGGATCGGGCAAATAATTTATTTCGATTCTAGTTTGATTATAGCTTCGACATGGCTTCAATTTCAATAATTTTCTGTTTCTCTTTCCATTCCTTCTGCAGTTTTGGTCTTACACTTTCTATATTCCCTAAATTGAATGACCCATGCCTCCCCACCCCTTCCTTAAACTTTGTTGCTCCCTCCACACTCTCCTTTTGAAACACCTCCAACCCATTCTCCATTTCGTACTTTAAAGCCTCCTCAAAGTTTTTCGCGGAATACATAGCATTATACGCACTAATTCTATCTTTATTCATACAATCCTGAGGAAACTTGGCAATTTGATTAGCATACTGAATACCCTGTCCAAGCACCGTACCACAAGCGACAACCATCGTACACAAACCAATATCAAAAGCCTCTTTACCTTTCACCGGCCTTCCAGTCAAGATAAGATCCATCGCCCTGCTCAGCCCAATTAAATGTGGTAGCCTTACAGTACCTCCATCAATTAATGGCACTCCAAATCTCCTGCAAAATACTCCCAACACTGCTGTCTCTTCAACAATTCTGGCGTCACACATCAAAGCAAGCTCTAATCCTCCAGCCACTGCGTATCCAGAAATCGCAGCGATCACAGGTTTCTTAAATATCCGTCTGGAAGGTCCCATTGGTCCCAGTCCCTCTTTGTTGTCAGGTTTAAAATTGTCACTTTGCAGAAATTCAAAGTTAGCCTCTCCCCCTCCACCGGAAGCCTCCTCTAGATCATACCCCGCACAAAAGTTGCCTCCCTTTCCATACAGCACTGCTACAGATGAGCTGTCGTCCTCCTCAAATTGTTTGAAAGCTTCTTGTAGTTTTAAGGCTGTAGCGTGATTTACGCAGTTGCGCTTCTCTGGACGATTGATCCCAATTGTGGTGACAAGGTGCTGCATTTGTATCTTTTCAACAATTACTACATCATCTGTGGAGCCTGATGGAGGAGGGGAACTGGCTCCGGCTCCATCACTACTGTACTGGCGAGTATTATCACACATTCTACACCGAGAAGATAATGAGTCGAATTTAAGAACTTGGTTTGTTAAAAGGCTTGCTCTTTTCCATATTCTCCAGCCTGCAGCTGACACCGAAGCAGACATAATTAAAATGGGGCAGAAAGCTGTTTGTTCTCAAGCGTCAACCTACAATCAAAAAATATAAATGGTCCATGCCCAGTTAAAAACAAGCTTGTGTAATTTAAATGCATAAATGAATGAAAGATATGAACTCACTTTCTTGTTTACCAACTTGGTTCATAGTATGCTGGTCAACTTCGCTTATCAAAAGTGACGGTGTTGTGATGTGATAGGTTATCTCCAACTGAAAGATTCCCAATGTGTGTAAACCTTACAAAAACAAACAGTTGTTGAGATTTAGACTGAGAAGCTTTTGTGACTACAGCCGTACTATGGCATGCCCCCAGCTATTAATTGATCTATAGGCTATTTTGGAGTAAAACTGAAACGCAATAAAAATTGGACCTCCACTTTTGGAGGAGACAAACAAGTAAATAGAGCATGAAAATTCGGAGAACTTGAGAACATGTGAGGATTGCTCTCTGAGCGTCCACTTGTTTTGTTGACTCCCTGCTGCGCTTTTGTTTGTTTTCCGCTGATCATCCACCAATCCAATCCACCATGACCATCTGATTCAACTTGAGGATAGTGACTTTCGTCGACAGATGAGTGTAGTTTTTCCCTAACCCTTTCCTGCTACTCAATGCAGCAGCGTTCCTGGTTTGATTAAAAAGCGTAGGAGGACAAAGTTTAGTAATCCACAAGCTTTTGCAGCAAATTCAGGTTAATAGTTTTTTTTACAATTACCAGTTATACCGAATTTACAATTAAATAATTTAGTGATTTTTGTTAATTTATTGGAATCCTTTGTTCGTTTGAATTTTAGATTTTTGTGTCGTTGATGTCTTCCGGAACCCCAGCTCGTGGCAGTTTAAATGCAAGTTTACAAGATCTCTTGTCTGCCAACATCAACTGCTCCAATCGTTGTCCAATTGAAAAACTAAGCAGTGAAGCTGCTACTGAAGTGTTATCCTTAGAAAGCGGTGATACCACTGGAGACGAGGAATCTAAATCTCTTGAGGCGTTGGAAAAAGTAATACGAGAAGGTATTGTGAATTTGGCGAAATCCCGAGGCCCTACCAAGTCTATTTGTCCTTCCGAGGTTAGGATATATCACTGTACTGTACAGTTAAAAAATTAGTTTTATATGTGTACGTAACGTAGCTGTATTTTGACTAAATAAACAGGTTTCCAGAAAAATCTTTCCTGTATCTTGCTGGCGTCAACACATGCCCCTTGTTAGAAGCGTTGGATTTTCCTTGGCTGAGGAAGGAATAATTTTTGTTTCCCAAAGAAATCAAATTATTCCCCCAAAAGACTTTTCCAAAATCCGAGGCCCCATCCGATTTAAAATACAAGATCAACAATAACTTATTTTCCGATGTTCCATTTTGAAGTTACTGACGATTCGGTAGTTCCACCGGAAACTCCTCGTACAGCAAGAGGCGTTGGGGACACCCTTCTTATTCCAGAAAACTATGCTGTTGGAGATCTAATTTACGATTCAGAAAAGAACATTGGAATAGTGAAGTACATAGGCAGTGTTGGCAAATACGCCGGATCCTGGCTTGGAATTGAATGGGACGACGCCTCACGAGGAAAACACAGTGGTTCGATTGATGACCAAGAATACTTCAAGTGTTCCAAACCAAATGCAGGGTCATTTATCAGGGCTCACAAGGCCAATAAAATTCAAAGTATTACGGAAGCGTTACGAGTAAGATATGGACATGATGAAGCAGTATTCAATTCTTTGAAGTCAATTGAGGATCGACTGGAAAAGAAGAAAATCTCTTATGATCAATTACTCACATTGAATTTGAGCTCCAAAGGGATTGCTGATTCGTCTGAGGGGGAAGTCCAGGAAATTCATAAGCTTTGTCCAAACGTGGAAGCATTGGAGTTGGCTGATAACTTGATTAAATCGTGGTCATTTATTGGCTTGCTTTGTGGGGGGTATAACAAACTGACAAGGATTGATTTTAGCAAGAATCCTTTAAATGATATTACGGATGAGGAGCTGGAAAAGTTTAAGGATTCATTTAACAAGTTGGATCATGTGGTTTTGGGAGGTGTGAATTTGGGATGGAGTTGCTTTTTAAAGTTGTCTGTGTTTTGGCCCAATATTTCCAATTTACAAGTACGGTTGTCAATTATCATTATAAAAATATAAGACTGTTCGCTTATTTTAAATTGAAATACGTAAATTACGTTTATTTTCATTTTTATTGTTTAAGGTGCCTTTTAACAAAATAGTCACACTGATCCCACCAACTACGACGCTACTTAATGTGACGAGAATAGATCTTGAGGGAAATAAAATCGTGTGCTGGAATGAAGTTCTAAAGTTAACTGTTATGGAAAGGTATGTCTATCAAATTGTAAAGTATTTTTGCATTTTGCAAACTTTAGTCAAGACTATTTTTGTTTTCTTTCTAATTTTCCCTTTTTGTACACATTTTGTTACAGGCTGGAATACATGAACTTGTGTGGAAACGATATTAAAACTATACGCTTTCCTGCCGAAATTGGGGAATTGCATGCAGTGAACACATCTTTCTTCCCAAACCTGAAAACTTTAAATCTGACTGAAAATTCAATTGAAGATGTGAGTTATATGAATATACAACATAAGTGATATTAGCCTTGTATTAAAATATAATATTCAAGTGACTAAATATTTACTGATTTTGTAAATCTTACAGTGGATCTCAGTGGGTGAATTAAACAAACTCAAAAAGTTGGAAGAGTTACGGATAGATTTGAACCCAGTTTTGAATCTTGATTCAAGGGCTACAAATAGGCAAATGATTATTGCTCGCGTTGGACAAATCAAGGTAGAGAAATAATTTATAATTTAATTGTTTGAATATATAAATAAGTAGTAAATTACTATACTTATGTAAATGTGTTAATGCAATTCAAACTTGTAGAAATTAGAAGGGGTTGAAATCAACAGACAAGAAAGAAGGGATTCAGAAATAGACTATGTGAAGCGGTACTGTGCTCAGTGGGAGGTACAAAAGGACAGTTTCCGATTTGCTGCTGAAAATCCACGATACAGTGAACTTGTGATAAGTAAGTCGTTAGTCGTTCAAACTAAAGATAAACCAGTAAACTTGTTTGTGAACCTTATGAATTTTTTTTATAACGTTACGTTACTTTACAATTCTATAGAATGGGGTCAATCCGAAAGTGGAGAAACCACAACAGTCAGTAAGACAATGAAGTCTTCACTGATAAGCGTTATCCTTATCCCTCAGAAACCTTCCGAACACAAGCAAATAACCAAAAAGGTTGTGCCCACAATGACCATTCTAAAACTAAAAGGTTTAATCCAAAGAGTTTTTCATGAAGATAATCCTCCAGCAACAGTTACAGCAATGAGCTCACGGGTAATTGATCATTATCTTCGTTATATTTTTATGCATGTTTTTTGTCAAAAACTATTAAAGCAAATTCTGTCTTGTAGAATCCTGGGATTACGTTTGTCTTGGACGAAGACTTCACTGACATTTCAACGTATTCAATTGAGGAAGGAGATAAGCTATTAATAGATTGGTAAACTTGAAATGCACGTTTGTAAACTTAACTCACTGAACTAAATGTTATCTAACACGCTTAAAGATTTATTAACCTTTTGTATTACTTATTTTTATTCCGAAGTTTTTCAAGTTTGTTAATAAATAGAAATTCTAATGTTTCGAGCGATTGTGATTAGTTTATATATTTCTTGTACGTAAAAATTTGTTCCGTTTTGCGTGAATTGGTGTAAGAAGTTTGCAATTGTAATCAAAAGTCAGTTGTTATTATGACGTGTCCAGTCTTATGGTTCTCAGCTTCATCTTATCTGCCAAAATACAAGCAGCTTCATTAGAGCCCCCGCAATATTTTGAGGATGAGAATACCGTCAGTAGCTTTCCTCCGAATTGTACCTATCGAAAAAATATATTAGAATTATCTCATGGGTTATCTTGATCTGTATATTTTCTAAATCTTTCAACTTACGTGAAAGCCAGCTTGTTGAACTTCGTGAGCTCTGACTACATGAGAGAAATTGTTCCTTTTGAGAAAGGCGTCTAATGCTTCTTCAGTGAAGACGTGAGCGGTTCCTCGTCGCTGGTTATTTCCGAACCCCTCTTTGAGTGACATTTGAGTCTTTTCCTCTGCCGTTAAGTTTTCCTTGTGTAGGGGATCACCCCACATTAACTCCCATGCCAGCTTGGACTTTTCTTCCGGTTTTGATAATGGAGTTTCAATGGATTTTATAATGGCAGCTAATCCGTTTCCCATCCAAGGTGCAGGGATACCTCCATGAGCACAAAAAATCTACAAAAAACATTCAATTTACTCCTGTTGTATGAATTATGATGATAATGCGGATGATTTTGAGAAATTCAAAGTATAATCAAACCTTTTTATCAATAACGGCAGCTAATGGCATTACATCAAATACATCATTCACAGCTTCCCAAATCTTTTGACCCAGACCATCTCCAAATTTAGCTACGCACTCATTGTAGAAAGTGAACATTTTCTGAACTTCTCGAATCTCGTGGTTTCCTCTCAATAAAGTAAACTTGGATGGCGCAGTAAGTTTATGAGAAAACAAGTATGCCACCACCTCAACTCCGAATTCTCCCCTGTCCACGTAGTCTCCAAGAAAGAGAAAACTTGCTGGAGTGAGAACTGGGCCCAGACGCCAAAGCGTTTTTTCGAAAGCCAATAAATCAGGAAAGTTTCCGTGAATATCACCTATTTAGAGAACATTTTGTTCAAAACATTCCAACAAACCTTCAGATTTTATTCTAGAAATGCATTTGTTTTACTTACCGAGAATGTAAACGGGAGAACTGAGTTCAACCAGTCGTGGCTCATTGATAAGAATATCTTTTACTAAACCACAAATTGATATCAAGCATGATCCCAACGCATTTCTATCTACTTCTCCCCAACTGAATGGTGGCTTGAAGGAATTCGCATTATTTGGTTGTTCTTTTGTAAGTGAAGTCTTATTTTCGAAATATTTCAGACCATTGAGCATCTCTTTGGCTTGGGCGTTTTGGTTAAAGTTGAATACTGATTTGATTCTAACTGCACTGGAACCGAAGGCATTGGATTTGGTGAGACTTGGCTTTTTCCCAAATATTCCAGAATCTAAAAAAATATCAGCATAAAAATTATATTCTTTGGCGATTTAGTAGTTATAATTAAAATGAATTATTTTCCACAAGTTTAGTTTATTTTTAGTACGTTCAATGTCCCATATGGAATGCACATCCAGTACAGTGCCTGACTTCCTCACACGAACAGAATGACTTGCGATTTCGTAGGTGTCCTCGTCATTCAGTGCCATTTGCGTAAATCCTCCAATTGCACTCTCCTCTTCAATTGGATTCAGTGTCACAAAATCAGTAGAAGTTCGTGAACGTTTGGTTTCCAGTCGCTTGGACTTGCTCACTGAAAGAGGGTCCTTGGTCTGCACTAATTTTATAACCGATGTAGACGACCGAAGAAGATGGGAAGTACCACGAAACCTTAACTGCCCGACACATGTGAGGAACTCAGTCAGCCCAAGAGAGTCTGAGGCACTCTCCCCGAATAACTTAGCTTGCTTTTCAGCATCCGCTTGCAATGCCTCTGGGGTCTCTGGAAGGTTACGAGATTTGCGTATGTCCCTCACCAAACCTTTAAATTCATTGAAGCTTAACCGTCCATCTCCATCACGGTCATAAAACCTGGAAAAGCCGAGGAAGAAAATTCAATTAATAAATGATTTGTCTTCTTTTAACAAACTAATACATATTTTTACAGTGAGTGTCTAGTTTATTACTTGAAAATATATCGACATCTTATCTCTGCAGGTGGTCCACCATGTTGAATAATTGGTTCCGTTGCAGCTATCCCACAGAGGAAATCTCGATAACTGAGACCTTCTTTACTCTGCATGTCAAATGTCCTAAAAATAAAATCCGACAAAAGCTGTTAGCAAAAGCACTGCATTCATGAAAAAATATTTATAACTAATAATTAGTTGAATACCTGAAAAGATGCTTGCATTCTTCCTCATTCCAGCCTAATGCCTTCATAAATTTCGTAAAACCTTTCAGTCCCATAGTTAAAAATGGAATGGACAGCTTCAAAAATTCTGTATAGAGTATTTCCTGCTCTATTTTAAGAAAAGAAAATATTCACACACATTAGTTCACACATTTATGAACTAATTCAGAAAAGTAAATGCATAGAAAATACTAGGTACCATTTCTTCCTAATTTGGCTGCTTCGATAAGCAATTCCAATCCCGATTTCTTTGATTTTGAAGAATCCAGCCCAAGAAATGATTCTGTGAAGGAGAGCTCAATTCCCATTGTTAAAGGATTTGAATTTTGTTGAATTTGAAAACGCTGCAGGGTATCCATTACGTCCGAAGAGAGGAGCTTCTTTTCGTGGTGAAAATCTATAACTTCAGGGAGTTTCAGCCATAGTCCACCTTCCAGGTGCTAAATATTTCCAAATACAAACATTTTAAAGAAAGAATCAATCAATTCAATAACTATAATTAGCAGGATTCATTTTAATAATTAAAAGACTTACGTCTAACACGTTTTCTCTGTGATCTCTTGCCACCTTCACCGAACAAACAGCATGAGTCAGCATCCTTTCCATTCCAGGAACCGCCCATCGATCTAATCTCAACAGTCCCTGGACCAATGAAGTAGGTAGATGAAGTCTCTTGAGATATTTATCTAACGGCACTCGCCAAGGATCAAGCGCTCCAGGAGTCGGTGTCTCAAAAAATGCATATCCCAAATCCGTCCTCCGCATGAAAAATTCTAGTGCTGGGCCCTCATCCAAAGTGGCGTAAAATACTACTGAAATGTGATCACAAGAAATCTTTTCCTCGTCATTTTTAAAGTTTCCATGCTCTTCATGCTGTTGTAAATCCTTTTTCGGGAATTGGGGTGGTGGGGTCGAGGAGGCATGAGCTGGTGTTATCATTCCCGACATTCTAGCTTTTGACGTATCTCGCATTGTAGGTCTCACCAAAGGCGAAACATTAATGTTATTATAGCTTTTAAAGCTTGGCTTCAAGACGTCATTAGGAAATGGTGGAGGACCGCCGGGCACTGCTGATGTCTTGGCATATTGATTGGTTTTATTGAGAAGTGCTAAAAATTGATACACAATTTTAATTTTAATTTAGATAAAATTCATAACTCATGCATGTGTGTACAATAGCGACTCAAACAGGCTTAATAATTAACTACTCACCCATTTTTGAAGATTTAATACTTTATAAATATTTTTGGAGCACTTTTTAATTTTTCTCTTGATTTTTTCCAAATAATTATTTAAAATCTACACTTATCTATCAAGTGTAAATAGATTACAGTGAATTGAATATTGTGTGTACGTTTACTGGATTAATTTGTCAATTTTAGGTTATCTGTTAATTAAAAACAATTCATTTCTTCGTATTAAATTCTTATTGTTAGCGTTGACGTTGTTGTTACAGCTTTCTCTGCAACAAACAGGTCAACGATCAACTGTTCATTGTTTACATGAAAAAGTAAAAGCACCTGCATGAAAGCTTAAAAAGATAGCGTTCTGTGTGTATGCAAATTAAAGTAGTTCATCAATTCATAAAAATGTAAATAAGATGATTGTTGAAAAAACGATAAGACTCTTGACATTGTTGAATGTTGAATGTTGACAGCTTCACCAACAACAACAACCAACCAAGCTATAGGAGACAATGACAAAAATTTAATTCCCGCCAAACTCACATTACCCCATACCTTTACGCATTCATTCATTTAGATGATAGGGGCAAATGGATAACAATGCTTGAATTTTGCAATTTCTCTGCAATGGTGGCCGATGTCGATGATGCTGCTCTGCTGCTTTGCTTGTTGTGAGTATGGTGGTTTTAACCAATGGCATTTTAGACAAGTATGTACACAATGTATACAACCTTTAATTATAACTTAACCCTTTCTTTTCAACAATACCTTGACTGACTACACTGCAGCAACTTTGTAAAGGAAATGTAGTAT
>JAQFXM010008345.1:0-10779 GCA_034693345.1 Entomobrya multifasciata | reverse complement strand
ATAAGAGATTTCTTTAGAGATAATATATCCAATTTTATTCGAACTCTCCGTGAAAGGTTAGGTGCGGAGTGATAATAAGTTATACACAAGTTTTACTTGACAAAATCATAGCATTCCATTCTCTTTTAAATAACAATGAGTCGGTTCGTAATTTTGAAGAGTTCATCAGAAATGAAAAGCCGTCAAATACTGGCGGAGTGAACATAATATCCATTACTAGCACTATCGGCATCTTGTTAAGATTTCATTTCACAAAAAAGTTCATTGTGTATTGTTGAATTGCCGTCCGTCATCGAGAATAAATCAGCAGAGAACAGACACAGAGTCTGTTTTTTATGTAATGCCGCATCAATAAGCGATCAATCCTATTTCAGTCTGATTTTTCATCTTCGACTTCTATCTTATTTTGATAAAAGCAAAGAGAACGAGAGGAGAAAGGTAGAGAGCCACTATTATCATAATGTATAATTCAACAAGATCAAGTCAGATTATTATTTTTTCTCTTCGTCTTTCGTAAAGCGATCCTTGATTGATATCCACAAAGCCATTAATAAATTCCTTATCTTTCAGAATACAAGAAAACTTGCCACAAGTCCATAATAAACATTTTTGCTTGTAACAAGTATCAAGAGTAATGCCCAAATAACTGCTCAATTTCTAATATTTCACCAACTAGATCAATGCACGACTGTTCATCGACTATTATTATTACCCTTTATCAGAAATAATTCTGTGATCAGCTAAGGAATCTCAAGGAAATATGCATACATGTTATTATTACACACAACTATTCTAGCAGGTAAAGTACCTTATTTTCTCTCTCTAGACTTGTCTTTTAAATAAAAAGTGGAATATCATATCAGTGATCAATAGTGGCCTCTCAGACAGATCCGTCATCATTTTTATGTAAAAACTGTGCAATCATAATTAAGTAAGCTTCAAAAAATTCAGTCAATTTACTAAAAAAGAGCAACCAAACCGCACAATAATGGTGATTATCGCTATCTTATATTTTGCACTGACTGACTCATTCTTTTCATACTATAAAGCTTGCCCAATATTACATACTTTGAATAACATATTATTTTTGTGTGCACATGCCTACCTTCGCAATTACAGACACTAAAGAAAATACTTTTATTGGAAGAAGCTCTAACGAGCCACAAGAAAAATATGATCTTACACAGTATTCTCTTTTTCTCTCTTTTTAAAATCAAATAGCTCCATTCCATTGCTTGTGGAGAAAAAGAAGCAGGTAAAATGGTAAAAATCACAAGAAGAAAAGAAGGAGTAAGCTCAGTGCAGATGAAACCATAAAACAGTAAGCATCACACATCAAATCACCTACGAAAAACCAAAGTGTGGCGAATGAATGTGATATAAAACAACTTTCATATTATATAAAATACACATAAAATGAATATAACTGTAATATGGTAAGTTTTACAGCAATGAATACTCAGGAATTATACATGCTCGCTCGTACATGTATACTTTATATAAAATTAACTCTCAACTAAAGATACTGTTTTCTTTCCACCAAAACTTAAAAATATACTTAAAAAGTAGTAAAAAACCCCAATCCAAAACAACTACTACATGTTTTACGCTACCACCATCATATCAGCCTCCTCCTTCTACGTACCAAGTATACACAAACATATTTCTTGGACATCACAATCACCATTCTTGTCATTATCATTACTACAATCATAATCATCAGTATCATCATCCTCATGTTCATCAGCCCATTCGTATGCGAAGAGGTACAGGAGACTGTCCGAAGAAACATTAATAATAATAATATCAGCAGCAGCGGTAGTAGTGACCGGTAAGTGCTGGTAGTTTTCTTCCTCGTCGATGCTCAATTTTCTTACGTTTTGCCCAAAAAATATTGCTCATTCCTTCACTATACTACTAGCTCCTTTTATAAATTCCTTAAAGTGCTTCTTCATACTTTTTATAAATACTTTGAAAAAGTACGCATCGTATGTGCACATCAAAATTTCAGAATCATTTTTTTTCTCCTGAGTACAATATATTATTATTCTACCGACTTCGATAAACTTTCTAGAGAGGGGCAGATGGGAGGACATTGAAATTTCAAGCTTACATGACGATGATTTCGTGCATTACCGGATTTTTCTCAAAACAAGAAATATTATAAATGTTCAGTGTTGTAATGTATGCATAAAATAATATCTACCTTTTGATTTTTCTTCTTAATCTCGAAAATGTTTACTGGTCTCTCGTAACCAAAAAACCGTTCTTCTATCTGTCTTAATGGCATGATTTAAGAGTTTTGATAGTAATCTGGAAAATAGTATGGGCCGATACATTTTTCTCTTGGTGCTCTATGCTGCGGATTTGGAATCTTGAAACAGAATATTCTAAATATTCCGACGCTTATCAAAACAGTCACTGCGGTGAGAAACTAAAAAACCTCGACTTGTGCAGATATAATCGGAGTACCTTTATAAGAACAGATAATTACAGAGCATCTAATACTAAATACCGAGAGAGAAAATATTCTATTTTAAAATCATACATTCAATGTGAAAAATTCCATTTTTAGCCAACTACATTTTAAAACGGAATTAGGCACCGCAAATTTTAAGTAACAAGTTGACAACTTGAGTTTGGATCATCAATAGAAAAATTATGATGCGTCAACGATATAACAAGCTGGTTAGTCAGTCAGAAGCCAGGAATTTATCCTGTCACTTCCTGTAAGCTCTTATATTAATTCATTAATTGCCTCAGCCAAAATTTTCAAAGTGAAGACGAAAAACTATTCCGTTCTAATTTTTGGGGACAAGTGATCCACCTACCTAAACATGTAGCATTTGTACATATTTCATTTATCATTTAACATTTTTGCATAGAAATCTAATAATTAAATATTCAAAATGTTTTACATCAGCAGTTTTTAATAAAGTCACAGGCCAACCACCAACCGATGAATCACAGCCATAATATTAATATGTTATCGGTAATAATCTGTTATCATCGAAAATTATGTACGCAAAACACAAATTATAAGCTAACTAATTTATCAAACTAAAAAGAAAATACCACGGATAAATGAGCATAGAGTCATGAAGAAAAGCCAAAAGTCAGTAGTTCCTTACATACGTTTTCACTAAATACGAGGTTGCACCTTAACTCCCTTTAAAGAAGAATTGACGATATCACTTTCCTGCATTGTTTGTATTTCTACATTTTTTGAAAAAATCTCAACAATACAACATCGCTTTAAAATGATAGGGGTAACAATCATCTTCCCTGTTTGACTTTCCTCTTTGGTATCAAAATTTCTTTCTATAAATCCATGTCGTCAATATTGCAATGTAATGCAGGAGTATAAATTATTAGTAGAAGGAGTGCTGAAACTGTGTTAGCTTGGTATGCTTGGAATTTTTATTTTTTCAGTTATTATGAAGACGAAAATATTACTATGCGTATTTTTAAGTGACGCAAACCATGATTTTCATTCCACTCATGAACCAGATGACTGCAGAAGATACAAGCATCTCTTGTAAGCGCCGATACAAATTGAATCACGCTTCAATACAATAATTTATTACTATAAATATAATCACAGTTAGTTAAGAAAAGTAAACAGACTTTACGATGGTGAAAGCCGTTTGCCAAGTAGTGGACTGCTCTGAAGGAAAGAATGGGGATATATCTTTGCACAAGTACGTACTATTTATATAACTAATTCATGTACCCACAATCATAATGGATAGCGTCTTAATAATTCGGTAATTGAATTGACAAATCAATAAACCGTTATTGTAGTGTGCCAAGTGATGAAAAAGACGCTGCTCCGTGGATGTGCTTCCTGGAAATAGCAAACAAGGCTTATCCAACATATAAAATGGCTAAGCGTATTGCTATATGTAGTAAACATTTTAAGAAGGAGGATTTTCGCGTGGGTGTGATGGAAAGGCGAAATGTTATCAAGGGTTGTTTCCCAAGTTTGTACAAAAACAACGATTTGTCAAACGAGGTTTGTACACAAATAAGAATAAACATTTAGTTCACAAAAAAGCTAACATCTATCATAATAATATGCTGAACTTATTTTTTACCAGATTAGAGGAAAATGTGGACTTCAAGAGGAGGAGCAGCAAGACCATTTAGAGAGCCATGTAACGATTGTTGACACTACTCATGAAGCTTGTAATTCCATTATTACATCGCAGATGAATGCCATAAAACGCCTAAATGATCAAGTACGACAGCTAACTCAACAAAACAACGATCTGGAAACGGAAATCCATGAACTGAAAAATAAAACCATTCGGAATATGACTTTACGTGCAAAGCGACAGGAGGAGACTATCAAGCGGAAGGAACTGGGTTTACTATCTCTCCAGTCAGAATTGAAGCGTTTGAAGGAAGAAGGCTATCTTCCTCCACCAACAACAGACTCTGACCCCATGCTAATGGAAATGATTCTGCGAAGAAATTCACCTAAAACTAAGCCATATTCAGAAAAGTTAAAAGTCTTCGCTTTTAACTGCATGTACATTTCACCAAAGGGGTATCGGTATCTGCATTCTAACTTCCCGACAGTATTGCCCCATCCCAAAAGTAGTTCGTACTGGATGAAAGACATTCATGCTTGTCCGGGTAAATTGCAAATCTTTTTGATCTTTTAGATAAACCCTGTCAGGACAGTAATTAATACATGTTTTTGTCCACTAAACAGGTCTACTGAGTCAAGCTTTGTTTGATATCAAAAGTACCTGTTCTAACCATGAGAAGCCTATATACTATTCCTTAGCGTTTGATGAGATGGCAATCAGACAACAGCTCCTCTTTGATGGAAATAAGATGATTGGTAGAATCGATTATGGAAAGATTTTACCTGATGAAGAAAAAGGACTCGCTAAATCAGCTCTATTCTGCATGGCTACTGAACTGAATGGAAGGAAATCATTTCCCATAGCTTACATTTTGACTAGTGGTTTGAAGTCAGTACTGATGGCAGAGTTCGTCAAGTCTTGTATTTTAGCAGTAAATAAAGCTGGAGGAAACGTTCTAAGCATAGCATTCGACGGTTTACGTTCCAATTTTACTGCAATGGAGCAGCTCGGAGCAAACCTTAGAATTGACTGTGAAGAGTACAAGCCATTCGTATGTTTGCAGAAATTTAAAGTTCACATTGTTCCTGATGTATCCCACATGGTAAAGTTAGTACGAAATACTTTGGACCGAGTAAAATGTCTATACAACGAAGATAACGAGGTATTGCAAACTGTTCTTTTTCAAACTTTTTAGCGAAAGAATTCATGCTAATATTATCGTTAATATTTACTTGTGTTGATTTTAGAAAATTAATTGGGAGTATGTGAAGATGTTAACCAGAATTCAGGATGAGGAGGGACTGAGGCCTGCAACGAAAATAACAGGACTTCGTGTAAACTTTCACGCGAAAAAAATGAATACCAAGTTATGTGTTCAACTACTAAGCAGCAGCACTGCCACGGCCATAGATTTTTGTAGAAAAATAGGATTGTCTGAGTTCAATGGTTCGGAAGCAACGACGGAGTTCCTTCGAGTGTGTGATATGATATTTGATATATTGAACACAAAACCTTATGGCAAAGGAAAGCAAACACCCCTCAGCATGCAAAATAAGGAGAACTGGTCATCAATTATCAAATCAGCAAAGCAGTATCTTATGAAACTTAAGGTTTTTGATGCCTCCGAAATGGTCCCCCTCTATCAAACAAAATTTGGAACTTGTGTAAAAGGCTTAATTACAAGCCTGACAAGTATTGCCAACATAATGAATGAAATAGAAACCAGAGAAGTCAAATTGTTGTGAGTATTTAAATTATGTATAAAAATCAATCTATAGATATATTATTATCATGCACTAATAAGAGCCCCTTTTCACAGTTATTTACCAACTTATCGCCTGAGTCAGGATCCGATTGAGATTTATTTTGGAACCTTGAGAAGTCGTTTAGGTGCAAATGATAATCCTAATGTTCTCCAACTTTCATACTCGGTTCGTGCGACGCTCTGCTTTAAGCTTAATGCTTGTGCAAATGGCAACTGTCAACCACAAGAAGACTTGTTGGACTCCGTAAGTACAGGATTTGTGCAACAGACCAGTGAAGATGAAGACAGTGACGAAATGGAAGAGGACAATTCCCAAGAAGTTCCCAACTCGAATGTTTCTAGTCTTTCTCTTTTCGTTGAGAACATTGTTGTGTACATAGCAGGCTTCGTAGCAAAGAAATTGAAGAGTAGATTGGATTGCGATGTATGCAAGTCTGCACTGCTAACTTATGATAGAGAATACATGGGCCTTCGAGAGGATTTTTTATTGCTTTTGGATAAAGATAGGGGAGGTTTATGTAAGCCTTCAGAAGATTTGGTTATTGTTTGTAAAATAGCCGAAAAAATTATCCGACAAGAACAATGTAGGGGTATTCTAAAAATGAACAGCGACAAATTAGGTATAATTATTAGAAGAGAATGTTTGAGTAGAAAGTTATTTCATAACTTGCACACTGAGTATTTTTCGTCCTCTCTTAGATTAGCCACTCTTAACATACATTGTACTCACAAAATTCGTCTGATAGATGAAATAAGTAAGTTGTACAACAAGATAAGGCTGCACTATATAGCCAAGAACCATTCTTTCCATGCCAAGTCACTTTCAAAACGACACAAGTTGCGCAAAATTGTCCATTTTAGAAATGAGTAAAATAGAGTTCAATTTAGTAAGGGGAAAACATTCAGTCAATTGGTCATCCATTTAGTTAAGTTTTTTAGATTTGAGATGAATCTTTGTAATTTTCTATTTTATTGGGAGTACTCAAAAGCCCACAGCATTATGTATTCGTTAATTGTTGTATGGATAAAAGTTTGTTGAAATAAAAATTGGCATTCTTTTGCTTTGTATTTTAACTTAGTATCTGCCGTGCGTGCAAATTTATTTGCTTTCTAAGCTTTTTGTTCCTTCAATAACCTCCTCTCTTACTCATGACAAATGAAGTTCAACACATCGGAAGGTGAAAATCAGGTTGTCGCCGTAACTAATTCGTCTTCATAATAAATTGGAAAAATAAATTTACAAGCATACGAAAATAGAATTTCAACGAAGCTTTCCTCTACCCTTATACATGTAGATTTCTGATGTAATGAGTAAGCTTTTCATTCCTAATCGATAACCAAAAATCACCAGATTTTATTATCATGTATTATGCAGATATGTACGTCTTCTACAGATCCGTCTCGCCTTTTTAGCTTGAATATATTGAATGAATGCGTGAAGGTGAAAATACCACAAGCTAATGATTACTATGTCATACAGTAACAGATCATCTTTTCCCTGGCATCGACTAATATATTGAAGTAGTCGCGCAGAAGTACACGATATATTTCCGTAACAAACAGGCTTCACTACACCCTTCATTATTATGAGACGCTGCCAGACCGTGCGTACCTTATGATTTTATACGTTTTTACTACTTACTTTCCATAGCTCACTTCTTTTCCCTTCTTTTTTTACGTTCTTTGCATAATTATCATGAAGATGAGGACTGAGAATCTTGAAAAAAGTAGCGAGGACCATTACTTTTCTTGTTCGATTACTCTTTACCTTGGATTATGATGATAACTTTACACCACACTTAAAACTTACATAAGCAAAGGCACGGGCTATGATTTCATAGCTTTACACGAGAAAATTTCGTAAACTGGCTTGAGAATGCCGTGCCATACGCCACAAATGAGGTGTTCACTATACAACGTCAAGCAACAAGAAAATCATGAAAGTAGCAATTCAGAATAAAAAGATTGTATCAAATCAAAACGGCAGAGAAAAAAAACCTGAAACCCATATAGCACACACCACCTTGGTATGTGAGATTGTGAGACGAAGAAACCCAATGTGTTATTAGTGTTTCTACTTTACGGAGACCATGAGCAGAGCAACAACTTGTGAGGTAGGAAATATGAAGGAAAATGAGATGCCAGGGAAGACAGAAAAAGTAGTTGAAATCATACGAGAACCATCACATCATCATCAGCATTCCATTGAGATAAGGTAAATTACATCTTTTTCAGTCAATATTACTTGCTAATTATGCATTTGAAAAGAATACTTAATGACCGATATATGTACATAATACAAGGTCTACACAAATATGACTTGAATAAAATCTCTACACACAAAATAATATTAATACCAAACCATCGGCTATTCTACAAATACTACTTATCAGGTAGTTAAATATTCAATGCCAAAATATTTTTAGCAATACCGCTCAAATGACCAACGAATGAACCACAAACATAATAGTTTATGGAACAATAAATTAATTTATGCTACCGATCGGGGATTTTTTGCAATATTTTTTTTGCTTCATGAAAGAAAGATAAGAAGAATGAAAGAAAACAATATTAACTTATGAAAATAAAAGAGAAAGGATTTTTTCAAACAATGTTAAAAACCTTTAAAATCAAGCTTGGATTAAATTATTAACGAAATAGTTTATGCATGTAAATCATCATATTATTACATGACACGAGAAAAAAAGAAGACATGGTTATTCATAAACAATATAATAGGAAATAAATTTTACCTCGTTTCAAGGAGCGCTGAACGTGTGGAACGACTTCCCACGGCTTTGGAAGATCTAAGAATACTGCATCTGCAGGTTTTTCTACATCAAACCCGTCTGATATCACGTCTCTGTGCCCTACTGTTACCCAAGGATTGAGTCCATGTTTCTAAACAAAAAAATGTTATTAAAACACACGTAATCAAGGGAAAAAAGAATGAGAACAGAATTTATGCATTGTTTGCTCAAAAGAGCGAAAAAAGTTTATAAAAAATGAGAAGAGGTTTTGTCTTTGAAAAGTTTTAAGTAACATGCAATGTAACAAAAATGCTAAAAACTTATATTTTTCTTCCTTCCATGCACATTTGTATGTACACTAACTCTACTAACAAAAGCAAAGTAGTTTTGTTCATTTTCATTTTAAAAACTGCTTTATTTATTTACACATTCACTTAAAATTCATGGCTATTATAATTGTTTATAAGAATATATCACACCGTGAATTATATTGGTTTTTGTTTTGTATATTTAGCTTTTTTTTCTCTCAACCTTCCTAAATTAGTAAGTCATGAAAATCATGAAAGGCTGATACAACAAATAATATATTTAACAACAAGGAAATGAAGAAGAATTCATGCTGCTGTAGTAGTAGCGCACAAAACATGCTTACCTCAAACTCTTCGCGAGCCTGCTCGGCTCTTTTTTCATGGAAATCGAAGGTGTAAAGGTGACCAGTTGGGTAAACAGTTCGTACAAATGCATGAGACAAGGAGCCGCTTCCAGTTCCTGATGATGAGATAAAATTCACAGACAAGACAATAGTGATTTTTATTTAATTACCAAACCATCTTTTGGATTCTTATTAAAATGTGCAAAAAGATTGAAAAGGAAGCATATTGCATTATAAAAATATAATTTTCCATATTGTCTAAAAGAACATATTAGAATCTACATCCGCCACACACACACGAGAAAAATCGAAAAAGTAACTTGGTTATATTTTCTATTGAATATTTTGTTTTAGAAGAACAATCAGAATTCAGAATCGATATTTCAAACAATGGAAAGCGATAGACGCTTGACGCTGCATGTGCATGATGCGATGCATGTATTTGATATTTCTGGGGTAATATGAAATCAAAAGAGAAAAGTTGTTTTCAAATGAAGAAAACTTGACTGTCCTTCATTTTTCTGAAAAAAAAATCTTACCAAGATGTTATCACAAAAGCAAAAAGTTCAAAGAATAATGTTCAAGAATTTATGACCAAGTTTATCATCAAAGAATATCAAGAGCATGAATGTAATAGAAGTTATGATTGATATCATCAAACCATCATGATTATGTACATTTTAAGGCTATGCGAAAAGCCATATCACACAGGAAAAAAGGTAATTCACCAGAAAAGAGATACAGGCGGAAACAATACATAGACAACGAACAATAAATTCTTCTTGCCCCATAACAAAAAATAGTCAAGTTAAAGCTTATAATCTAATCTCGTTTTTTGGAAAATTATGCTTGTTGCACATCGACATCAAAAGATAACAATCAAATATAGAGAAAAATAGCAACGAACAAAACAAGGTAAAAGCAAAAAAAAGAAGAGTAAAATACCGGCTTCAATAACGACGGATCCCGGGGCAAGATCCAACCCAAAAATGATGAGACTGATATCTGGCGTATAGATAATTTGTGTTCGGTGCGGCAGTGTCTTTGTCCACAATTCACAGGTTGGATGGAGTACATATGCCCATCCTCGGGGAAGATTTACCTTGCTCCCGTACTTCTTCCCAACAAGCTCCATTACATCGAGATGACCGTAAATTGTTTGGAATTTGTTCTCCACAAAATCGCCATTCCTGTTCTTAATGAACCTTTTCACTTCGATTGGATAGTGAGAATTTACAGACAAAAATAGAATTGCGGTGTCGCCTTCCTTGATGGTTTCACCCCTTTCAATGAAACTCATGGCTGCTATTTGTTCTAGTAAAAATATGGAAAACAAGATATTTTCAAAATATTGAATTTGGATATCAAATTTGGAATAATTGTTCCTAAATTTCTACAACAAAATTTTCAAAGAACTCAATTGAACTCTGATTTTTGGCAGTACTGCTAGTAGTAACCAGTGGTCCGAGTTTGCTCTTCGTGAAGTATTGTGTGTGTCGTTTCGTTTTCTCAAAT
>JAQFXM010008344.1:0-10782 GCA_034693345.1 Entomobrya multifasciata | reverse complement strand
GGGCCACCATACAAAATTTTCTGCTTAGATAGCTGGCATGGATTCCTTTACGGAAAAGCACTACGTCGCCCGCTCTAATTACCAGTTGAAATCTCATTGATCGCGGTGCTTGCAGCGGTCAAGGTGCGGGGAAAAATCTCAACCCCGCCGCCGTTGTTGAAGGCCAAGTTGTCAAGAACGTACCAGCACCGACCAACCTGCCTCAACCAAAAGAAGAGGAAGCTATGGATTGCGACAGTGAAGTAAAAAGTGACGTCAACGACGTTGACATGGACTGGACTTCAAACTCAACGGGCTCAACGGTAGTCAATCCAAACTATCCAAAAGTGGATTTGAAGAAAAAGAAGAAAAATGATCAAAGGAAATTGGAGAGGATGAGGCACGAGGTAACTAGGAGATTAAAGCAAGCTGCGAATGGAGTACAACTTTACAGTAGTGATGATGATGACGATTGATTGATGATGATGCCCTTTTTAGGGAGGATTTGAAGAGGAAATGGGAGTCTAACCAGAAACTATTGAAAATTATAAAGGAAATGAGGAAAGGTAAATAAATAATAAGTTGAGTTGCTCTTTTTTTAAATGATTACGAGTTAATTGGGTGGTGGGATGTTATTATGTGACGTAAAAAATTAATTAATTCTAGAGTAGTCCAATAATGACAGGAGGCATAACAACCGTATAGACAAGGGGGGCGAGATGAAGAGTGACTGATGGCAATTTGTGAAAACATTTAAATTAAATTATGTTTGCGTGTCACATTTGTAATTATGTAATTAATTATGTACTGGTTATTCCATTAATTGTATCACTGTTGAGTTTGTATATTTTTTATTAAAAAAGGTTATCACAACGATAGTTAATCTGACGCCCACGCACCTCTCAGTATAGTACAATTACTAATTAATATTACATCATAAAATATCTAAACCGTGCTCTCGTAGGATGACCTACGGGTAACCCACGTAACCATTTTCTGAATCCGCATAATCCAACAGCGAATACGACTATTACTGCACCAATTATACTTATCTTGTCGGGCATCATGTTTAAAATTACAATTTGCCACAAGAAGGCAAAGATTACCTAAAACAGTATAAATTTAAATTACAAGCTAATTGAAAAAGAGATAATTGATTCAAAATATTTGTAATGGTGCTTACATCACAAGTCCTCACAAGAGCTACAGGTCCAGCTTGTTCCGCTTTCATAGCAAGTATAATCGCACATTGCCCCAGAAATGTAAGCACAGCCAAACCTGCAATTAAACACCATTCCTCCACCCCCTCCGGTATTTTCAGTACATCAAAGACCACCGCAAGGATAACATTTTCCAGTGATCCCCACACTCCAAACAAAAGCGTTGTAATTGAATAGTGAACTTTTCGAATGTAGCGAAGTACTGCAAAGGAAATGGATGCTAAAAACATACAACCAAGTGCAAGGGCTGAGCCTATCTAAAAACATTTAAAAAATATGTCACCATAACAACCTAACTCAAATCTTAATTAAAAATAATAGCTTAAAATATCTTACTAAAGTTTCATTGTCAAATCCACTAGCACCCGTTAACAATGGCGGCCTTGTAATAGCCACAACACCAATTAAGGTTAACAATGAAGCGAGTATAGTAATTAGTCCACATTTTTCGTTGAGAAATAATTTTGCAAGGAGGGCCACAAAAATTGGCTGTTATAAAATTCAAAAACATAATTCACCTTCCCAAAAAATAAAACTAGTTAAAATTTTAATTAATGAATTATTTTTTAAGTACCGTGCTGCTTGCAATAGTCAAGGCATCCCCCATCGACAAATATTTTAATGAATAAAAATGCAACAAAAGTGAATTGCACGACAGCACACTTCTCAACACCACCAATCCAAGCATCCCCACATTTCTCACTTTTGTCCAAGGCCATATCCTATTTTCAACTTTACTTTTTCCCAACATTCTAAAATATCTCGTATGAATAATTAACGGTAAAACTGGAAGGAATGCACCTTGAAATCTCCACAATGCTAAACTAAAGGGATGATATCCCTCCAATTTCTTAACAAGTAAAGCACTCAACGAAAATATTAAACTGGAAAGCAATGCTAACAGCATTCCACGATATCTTCGTAATTTTGGTAAATTTTTCTTCACATTTTTATTTAAAACCTCCTCCCCAGATTCCACTGATGATGACGCCGACACACCTGACGATGTACAATCTGTACCACTTGGCGTTCTCGAAATTTCTTTTTCTTTAAAATCCTCATCGTCTTCAGTTTCCGATTCACTATGATTTGAATAAGGATCATTTGGATCTTCTACTGTATGCGAAAATCTTCTTGTTATTGAGAATCTACTAGTTGTGGAAAATCTTCTGGTATTTAACACGCTTTGAGCTTGAATGGCAATCACAGCGGATCGAAATGTAGCCGGCATAATAAGGTCTACTGCAATAGCAGAGGTGACAGGGACAGGTATTGGCACAAAATAGGAATATGTCTGGCTGGACATCTAAAAAAAAATTGATAACTTTTTTTAGCCCTAGCAACTAAATTGGATTAAATATTAAAATAGTAGAACAATGACCAGCGAAAAAATATTCATTTGAAATATTCTTCTTCGTTCATTTTCCATGGTCCAGACCAGGTACAGTGACGTAAATGGACCTTGTGTAATGTCAATGCTTTCATATGTACATTTCCAGGTGTATTGCGTGTTCTGTCGTGATGAATTGGTTTGAATAAAAATTTAATTTTTTTTGAATTATTCAAACTGAATAATATTTTTTCAGCTAGAATTACTTGCACAAAAAAGCTGTTCAAGTGTTTTTTGACCTTTTGCGTCATTTAATCCGTTGCGTTGTCATGATTTCAATTGTTAGTTAGGCTTTGTCTGTGCTCTAAAATATTCGTGATCTGTTCCAATTATCCATGAACTTCTAAAAATATCAGGTAGGTATCACATCCGACACGAGGAGTTATGTATTCTTGTATAAATGTAGTAATGTATGTATGTTATATCAGATATTACATGTAATGCAGGTATTTAACTACGATTAATTACACACATGAAATTGATGAAATGCTAAAAATACAGGAAAAAAACATGCAACATTTTCATACATGCCATTATTATTACTGATCATTAAAATAAGCCCATCTTCGTCGTAGTAATATAATCATAATTCGTTTCATAATCACCAAAAAAATATGCATGCAAAATGGTCAGACGACACAACAAAGTATTCCTTCCTGAACTAATGTGCGCAATATGTCTAATAGTCTAATGAGTAAAATGAGAATTGAATTTTATTACATGGCAAAGTCATAAATATGCCACCAAAATATACATAGGTTGTTTCGATTTCAACGGATCATTAACTTTTATTAAACGGAAATTTGATACTCTTTACATTCTTGTTGATATACTTTATATAGTGAAGTTTTGCATAAAATCAGTATTCTCGTAAGGTATGCTATGCTGCCTAACTGTTCATATGAAATCAAGTCACACACGTCACACGTGCGTAAAAGTTTACAATAAAGCTTTTGTGAACTTCACAACTTGTATACGCATAGGTATGTGGTAATGTGGTATGGTATCGTATATCGTATTATCGTTTCGGATGTACAAAATATCTTTGTAGGTAAACCCGTCTTTAACAACGAAGTATTGTTGTGGTTTTGATGTTCACTAAAACAACAAACAAAAACAAAGCATGCATACTAGCCTCATAAGCAACATTGTTGCATGCGTCAACCACGTGCTCATCTTTCTCAAAAAATTTAATGTTTCGTTGCCGTTGCCGGTTGCAGTACACTTTTCATTCACGAACCACCCACCTTGGTACAATGCACCACTAGACACCATGCCTCAATCAACAATGAATTAACAATGAAACGGGAAACTATGAGATCTACACTGCATTATATGCTTGCATGACATTTCATGTAAAGAGGCTTAGCGGTATATAGCTTTATGATAAGTTGTTATCGATTGACGATGATCATCTGATGAGCAGGTGATCAAAATGACGACACCTAAAACACTGTATCAGTCTTAATCAATTATACAGTTAATCCCAAATTAACACTAAAATATTTCAGGACTTTATATATATTTTTTTTGTATAAAAGGCAAGTAATTTGCTAGATCATGTTATCAGTTTCCCGCTTCTCCTTCATCTTAACTAATCATCTTTCCTATTTATCTTTCTTCTCTCTTCAGTCAAAATGAACCAATCTTTCGTAAGAAACCAAAAAAATACTCAAATCTTTCAGCAGTTACCATGGAAACCGAAAATAACGAATAATTATTTTTTAAATCTTTTCCAGGCTCTCGTTGCCCTCTTCGCCATGGTCGCTAGCGCCTACGCTGGTGCCATTGTCAGCCCACTTGGTCTTGGCGTGGGTGGTTTGGGAATCGGCAAGGGCATCGGTTTGGGTGGAGTTGGCTTGGGACTTGGTGGAGGTCTCATTGCCCCAGGAATCGGCCTTGGAGGTGTAGGTTTGGGAATTAACGGTCTTGGTTTGGGAGTTGGCCGTTTGGGTCTTGGAGGACTTGGCATTGGTGGGCTTGGTCTTGGTGGTTTGGGAGTTGGAGGGCTCGGTTTGGGAGTTGGTGGTC
This sequence comes from Entomobrya multifasciata, assembly GCA_034693345.1. Lineage (NCBI taxonomy): Eukaryota > Metazoa > Arthropoda > Collembola > Entomobryomorpha > Entomobryidae > Entomobrya > Entomobrya multifasciata. The sequence continues at coordinate 6,162 of JAQFXM010008344.1, read as the reverse complement.
TTGGTCTTGGAGGTCTTGGTCTTCGTGGGGGTATCATTGCTCCAGGGATCGGAATTGGAGGACTTGGTCTTCACGGTGGAATCATCGGTTAAATAAGCTGTTTTTAAAAAGCTCGCAATATAATAACCAAAAACTAATTACGCTTAAAAAATTAACTCCAAAAAATTGTGATGCCATGACAACTAACCCCAAAAAATAATCAATTAATTTAATTGGACCCCAAAACCCCCAAAATGAATTAGTTATAATTAGTAAAAAAAGTGTTCCGGTTTTTAACGGGGATCTCATTTTAAAAATCTTTTGCTATGAATTCTGTTTTTACAAACCAAACCCAACTTAAATTATTTCTGTGATAAATTTTCTTGTTGTAAATTTTGTTAACTAAAATTAAATAATTAGGGATTAAAAAATTCTCCATTGAATTTCCAAGTTCAAATGAAAAAAAATCTAATTTGTTCTGAGAATTTTATTCATAACATAATGGGATGTCATGCTCATTAAGCTGCAAATGGTCGGGATTATCATGATCACGTTGACAATTATTTATTAGTACTCGACATTTAATGAATTTTAATAATGACGCAATTAAATACTCTTCACCTCACAATATACAACTAATTAGTACCATGGCTACTGCGACTGGGACTGCGACTGCATCAACCTTTTTTCGTGTGAATGGACAATGAGCGTGGGAACTTGCGATTATGGGGCATTCTGAGATACAAATATATAACTTCTAGAATAATAGCTAATTATTCTATTGTAAATGCTTGACCATTTACTAATTTTTTTCGCTAAGCCATCAACTCATCACATGGTTATCATGAGGCCACTGAGTGGCCAAAACAGTACAGTGATGAGATTAGTATGGTAGTCAACAATACAAATCAAAGGTTAACTTTTGTAATCCAATCCACCCACGCAATATGTACGCAGTACGCAAACATGGAGGATGCGTGATCCTCTCATATTAACAAGATGATTAGGTGATGATGGTCAATTGACCATCATTTTTTTGTTCATTGTTTCAGAAACTCTACTCCAATATAACTTTAGTTAAGTATGTGTTTATTGTTGCTTTTTTAGACAGATTTTTTCAAAAAAATAAAGATCCCTTATCAAAACTCATATATCTATCAAGTTTTACATATGGTTGCACTTCACTTCCTCTCTTTGTTGCTGATACCTCTGTCAGATAAGCAATTGATTTGATATCATGATAAGCTTTGCAATTTGCACTTTACACCTTGCATGTTATACCTTTAAGGGTACACACTGCACTGCCTTGCCAAAGTGTTAAGTCAAGTCAGTGAACAAAGCTTAATTATTAACCTCGCACTGTTTTTTTCTAGCTAATGACTAAAGGTGGTGAACAATTAGAAGAAGAATATTGTAGTATAATTAGTTGTCTACACGTATACCTACACAAATCACATAGTAATCATCGTTCTTATCATATAGCTTGTTTTTTACATGGAACAGAAATTTAATATGCAAGGAGTATTTTTTTATAATTGTGGGACTGTTCACATGAAAAAGCTTATAAATTTGTACATGCACTATATTTTAAGATACACTTTGATGCGTGGGTGGAGATTGAAAAATAATTTTGTAATTTGGTACGCCATAAAATATGAATGATCCCTTGAACAAACCGAACAATTAAGCAAACCATTGACAAATTCATTATCTGTTATAATTATAATATGAAAAAATATTTTGATCTAAAATCAAGAATATCATTTAGGTATCGATATACCATAAATAATTAGTATTTCAAGCATCAATAAATATTTTTCTTGTGGAATATTATGATACCTTTTTCGTGAGATTTACAATGGGAACCGTAATTAATTCTAAAATGCTAAGGGTACACATGTCACTCTAGACAAGTCATCAAGCTAGCTAGACGACTTTTGATAACTGTGTAAAAAAAAATTGTGTGAAACAAGTGCCTACGTTGTTTCACACGTGCGCCTCTTCATCCATCAAAATTTTATACCTTGTCTGAATTTAATGTAAATTGAAGGCGAGTTAATTACATAATTTCTCACCATCATCTTGTGTCCCTTGTCTAAAGGGCACTAGATATATAAAAGGCCCCCATCCCTTGGAAAATTGTCATCAGTCTCTTTTGTCTGCTTTTGAGAAGCTCATCAAACAAAAACCAATCTTAAAAAAAAATCTGCTGTAAAAAGCTAAAACCAACTCATCAAAATGAACAAGTCAATTGTAAGTTTTCTTAATTGAAGTTTTACAGAAAATACTTTTTTAAATCAGTGAACAAAGTGACTAAAACTTTAATTATTTTTTATTCAGGCTCTTTTCACCATCTTCGCCCTCATCGCCGTTGCATACGGTGGGGTTATCGCTCCAGTTCTCCACGGTGGAATCCTTGCTGGTCCCCATCTTGGCTATGGATTGGCAGGAATTGGACATCTTGGCTATGGCTACGGAGGACTTCACGGATATGGACTTCATCATGGTCTTGGAGTAGGACATCTTGGTCATGGAATCGGTCTTTTGGGTCATGGAGCCATTATTGGTTAAAATAAATAAAAAATACATGCCCATAGTTTCTTTCCAGACATGGCATTTACACACGGAGATAGTCATAATTTTTTTAAAACAGTAAATGACATACGTGTTCAAAAAAACCCAACAGAATAATTATTAGTTGTGAAACTGCAAAAGAAAAATTTGTTTTATTTTGTTTAAAAAGTTAAGTCAATGTTAAAGTATTTTGTGATACTCAAAAAATATGTAAGATTCGTTTTTCATTATAAAAATAAAATATTGACCTAAACCGAAGTTGTCGATTTTTCTTCAATTCAAGCAATCATTTAGCATACACAGGATATGTACGACATACAAAGTCCAAGCTATCTGATTGATATATTTATTTATATATATTTTTTTAATACGTGGCAGTATGTATTATGCATGTAAAAAATGTAACTGGGTACTTATAACTTCTAATACAAACAATTATTTTTTATGTTAAAAAACTGAAATCTATTGGGACGTACATAAATACAAGCTACCTACGAAAACCAGAAAATCTAAAGACGCAAAGCAATTTAGTTTTTACAATGCTTGATGCTTGTTCAACACACATACATATTACATGCATAACGAAGATGCTTTATGCAGAGTTGTCGTCGCATTATCATTATCATTACATCGCATATAGCAATAGCATATAGTTTCAGTTGGGTAAACTTTAAAGGGATAAGTTTATAGTACAAAACAATGCATACATTTACTTTTACGACTTGTGAAATGCAGACTTTACAAAAATGTTTACAAAAAAATGACCGTTTTTTAAAAATTAAGTAAAGATTATATATTTTAGTTGTGAAACAAAAACTACCCATACTTTCCATCAAACAAACTTTTCTTCAGAAGAACTTATTCCATATATTATGTACGTAAATAGTATGGAATTTTTATAAAATGTCAAACATTTTGTATTCGACTTGTGCTATCAATAATCAAATTACCTTCAAATTAGGCTAAACTTATGCTTAGAATTTAATGCCAGATAAAATGTAATTAAGTAGATAATCCATGTCTTGATATTTGATAGTGTATTGTATAAAATACTTTATTTAAAAAAAACTTTATTCATATTCATCATGTTCACGATACTCGAAAGTTAAAAAAATAAATTAGATTTAACAATAAATTAGCCTAAAACTCATATTTTCCCCCGTTTTTAGCCCCATCATAATCAAGTTTTGTACTGTCACACAATTGAAGTAATTGCTTTACATCCATTGCTTTCACAAGTTTCCCCAGTAGGTGGTGTAAGCCCATTTATAGGCAACAAATTGCTGGGCAGAACGTCAATTTTATTTTGGCAACATTCACATTTCCCACTTTTGCAACACATTGTAGTGTCACTTTTCTCACATTTACAAGCAGTGCTTGCCAATGTTCCGGTTAGGTCACCAGTTTGAGAGTTGCACAAAGCTGTAGGGGCAACATCTGCAGGTACAGAGCATTTGCATGCCTCAGCCTAATTGAATTTCATACAAAATTAATTGTTACCTTAAATCAATTCATTATAATATAATTGACGTTTAAATACATAAAGTATTTTTCAAAACTTACCGCGTAAGCACAATACTTGTTTTGGGGTATCCAGTTCATTATCAACAGGATGGCAAATCCAGCAAATATCCACCACAAAGAAAACTGGTTAATTTGCATAATTATTTCTATGCTATGGAAAAAATTTTGACACAGAAAAGAGCGCGGCAGTATTCAAAAATTCAAAACGAAAAAAAATACGACAAAATTCTAAACTGAAAAAAACATGACATGTAGATTGTAGACAGGAAAGAGAAATGCACTTTGTTCCAATAAAAAATGTAAAAGCATTCAATTCAACAACTCAAGCAACAGTTCAAAACACACAGACACGATAAAACATGCACTGCACTACTGCATACACTGCATGCACTGCTCAAGCACAAAGCACAACAAGTAGGTCCAGTCTGTCCGGTGCGGTGGTTGGTTGGTTTGGTCAGGTTTGCTCGAGCCTCTGTCTGTGCCGTGCTTTTGGATGGATATTTCTTCAGTCGATTTTGGAATAGGGAAGGGATTATAGCAGGAAAACAATAACATGTGTGTTAAGTTTCAAGGTTTCTAAAAATAAATATTTTTTTGAAATAATTAAGTTGTAATTTTAACATAGTTGGGTTGAGTAATTTAAATGAGGCAGAGTAAGTTAATTACTTTGTGTAGTAATTAATTACTGGAAGGTAATTAAAAGGGGGGATTTAGGATGAATAGTGAGGTGGGAGATTGCGGGGGTGGTGGTGGGTATAATTTAAGGAGATCGAAAAGAAAGAGGGTGGAATTGGAGGTGGAGGTAGAGAAGGCTGAGGAGGTGGTGGTGGCGGAGGCCCCCTCCTTGTGTACAACAAGTGATAAGACTGGAGCATCTTCAGATTTTTTTGAGGGGGAGGAGGATGATTGGGAAGATGCGGAAATGGATGTGGGGAATATAAATGATTTGTATGAGGAGGGGGAAGAGGAGGATGAGGATGACGACTTGGTTTCGGAAGAGGGAGAGGTGGAGGAGTGTCAGTTGTCTAATAGTAAGGGAAGCAGTAGTAGTGGGGGATGTGGGGACCTTGGGGATTCGATTTGTGGGCCAACTGGGCCAAGTACTAGTAGAGCTAAGGGGACAGGTGGTGGGGGAGGAGGAGAGGATAAGGAGGATGGGGATGATAGTTATTTGTTTGAGGTGCTTTCGGCTGCTAAAGTTGCGGAATGTATGGAGGGGATTGTAAATGAGGTAGATGAGAAATTTGTTATTTTTGATGGAATTTTGAGTGACATTTTTAAGTTAAAGGTTTGAAATTAAAATGTAATTTTGATTGGGGGTTGGTTTGTAGGCGAATGAGATTCTTCAACTTGACCCCACAATTATGAGGCTACTTTTGAACCATTTTGGATGGGATAAGCAGAAGTTACTGGAGACTTACTATTTAAGCGGGGATACAGACAAGTTGTTCAAGGACGCCAAAATTTTGGAGAGCTTGCACGCAATGCAGAATGATAGCCAGAGGGAATGCAGTGATGCATGGCCACCTATTGGGAATCGAAGAGGGGGGTATTCAGAAGAGAAGGAGGAGGAGGATTGTCAGATCTGTTATCTTACAAAACCAATCTCAGTGAGTACAAATGAAAAATTAACATAGTTAAACTGCTGAATTGCTTGTTTGATAGCTGTGCTCTATTTTTTAATTGTGATGCTAACTTTTAATTTTTACAGGCTTTATTTGGGTCAAAATGTGGTCACCGCTTTTGCACTGATTGTTGGACTGAATATCTTGCCGAAAGAATATCTGAAGGAGGCAGCTCTCTCCAAGCGATTCCCTGTGCGGGTCACAACTGCCCAGTGTATTTAAGTGACTCCACTGTCTTCAAAATCCTGTCAGGGGAAAAGCTGGAGAAGTATCAGCAGATGATAACCAACAAGTTTGTACAGTGTAATCGGCTTTTCAAGTGGTGCCCCGGGCCGGGATGTAATTTTGCTGTTAAGGTGATGGACTGTGTGGAGGGTAAGGGTGGTAATGGAAGCCATGTGAAGTGCAAGTGTAATCATGCATGGTGCTTCAAATGTGGTAATGATGACCACACACCGGT